>WMED01021637.1:0-11863 GCA_019650415.1 Pipa parva
ACAAACATGCAAAAAAACAGGAAATGAGGAAGGGGAAAACACTTTTTCACACCACTGTACCTGTCTAAATCATCAAAATATCAACATCTATCTACTCCATGTATCTATATATCTATCTACATAATATATATTTCAGCAATATTTATCTATCTACAGTATCTGTCCACTGTATATATCAAAATATCTAAGTACATCTATATATCAACATCTATCTGTCTACTCTATCTCTATCTACATCATTGGTCTAGCTACAGTATCTATTTGTCTTTCTATCTATCTGTATCTGTCTACAGTAACTATCTACAGTATATGTCTATCTGCATCATCTATATATTTACTCTATCTATTTACATTATCTATCTATCCATCTATCAATATCTAGAATTGCATAGGAAAAAGCCCTGGGCTAATAATGATACAATAAAAACATATAGTTCAAAAGAAAAACTTAAAGTGATGATTTTCTTCCTGCACTTTACAGTCTTAACAAGAGACTGATGTTTACTACAGTCAAAAACAGCTAAAAATTAATGCAAAGATAGCAGATCCCTGCTGCAAAACTCTATCAATGAATAATACATGTTTATTAATGGTCCGGATTGTTCTTTTAAACAAGATCAATATCTGTTTTACCATTAATATCACTTTAAGGCTAGGGTCAAATGGAAAACTGTTTCATGGTATTTAATCTCTGTAGAAAAGTGAATCAACAAAAATTAATAGCCTCCCATGGGGGAAGCCACATGAAGGGATGTCAGGTGAGGCAATTTCTCAAAAGGTTCTGTTGGAAGCTGTCAACCTTTGATTTCATCCTGTTGCTATGGAAATGCTGAGACTAGTGTCTGTGTTGTCAACCATGGGCTATTGCTTAAAAGTCAGCACATGGGTCACAGGCTTCCCAAGACTAGTCTTGCTAGACATTAATGTTCTTATGCCAGATGCTATATCCTGGTTTATTTTTATTTTCATGTAGCCCTAGTTTAAAGCATTAATCACACAACATAACTTGTGCCCCATTACATGACCCAAAGTATCTGGTCATGCAGTCCATACTCTAAAGATCCAGTTGTGACTGTCCCACTGATATCCTAGTAGGTTAATTTTCATTGGCTGTTAAATTGTCAGCAAACTCCTCAATCCCAATGATACATATTCATTACTAAAGTATGAGAGCATTACTGACATCAGTTTATTATCATATGCCCTGCAAAATACTTTAAATGGCTGATAGCTTTCCCTCTTAAGCACATACAATAGTACATAGTTTTGTATTTATCAGTGTTATGGTGAAAGCTTTATTTTAGCCTTTTGATAACATATATTATGCTGAAAGGTGTATTTTCTTGCTGATCAATAGAATTCATTGTCCTGGTCAAGTGCAGCTTGATGTATATTGGAACCTACTTATTATGTTTTCCCTTTGGTATTATTAATGCTGCCACTGGAGGTACCCGAAGCATCCTTGTGGCATATATCAGAGGTGGTTTCATAGGACAATGAACACTAATCTGTATGACCAGCCTCTCTCCTTCTAGGACAGTGGTTCTTAACCAGGGTTCTATCGAACCCTAGGGGTTCGGCGGAGCCTCCGCCACGGAGGTCAAGACACAGAGGTCAAGTGATTTATCACTAAAGAAGGGTTCGGTGAATGTGCATATGAAACTGGTGGGTTGGGTACCTCAAACAAGGTTAAGAACCACTGTTCTAGGATCTCCTGGGTGACCAAACACTGTGCTATCAGCATAAAGCTCATGATTAGTAAATGTAAGCACAGATATGTATGCTGAATCTACAGCCTAGGACTTCATTCTGAAATATTGATAAATAAACTGTGAAGTTTTCTGCTGTAAGTACTCTTTGCTAATTAAGAAGTATATAACAATATCTTTCGGGTTTGTAATAACTTCTCAAAATAGAGCTACTGGGATCCCAGGTGTACTCTATCTTTTTTATTTTATAGCTGTTGATATTTTTATTTTGCTTGTTCTTTCTTCCATCCTGCCAAATAAAACAGATTTACTTTTCCTGTTTGGGTTTTAGGTAAGAGGCTAAGGGAGATATTTATAAACCTCTCTGTTGATTTTTAAAGGATCAAAAACACCTTTTCGGTATTAAAAAAATACATCATTCGACATAGCGTTCTTTAACAAGCAAAACTGGCATAGCAAAAACCACTGTTTTTCTCATGTTAAATGGTCCAAAAACATTTTCAACTTTTATAAACTTGTCTGTATACATTCTCAGGTTTTTCAGCAGAATGATAATGCTTATCAAACGAAGTATAATTCTTTGTTTCATCTGTTATATGTGACAATCTGTTATAACAGTAGTTTTTACAAGCATTTCAATGCCAGATAATTCCTTGCTTATGTTGGCATCTGGTCACTGCAGTTATTAATGTCACCAGAATAATGGAATTACTGATGCAATTTCAGAAAATCCTAGAGCTTTGATCCCACTAATGTGGTACTTCATGGGTGGTCAAACCCATGTATTCATGCCAATATACCTTTGTAAACTGTCACATTGGTATACGATGAATACTGTAATTAGCCTCAAAACTGTGCATAAATATTTGTCCAGTAGAATTTAGTGAGAATGCAAAAAGAAAGTAAAAGTAGGGACAGCACCCAAAATACAGTCAATGATTAGATAACTATATGCAAATGGATTGACCAGTATGGGTATTACTGAAGATGAACAACCATAAAACCAAAATATATAAAAAAATATAAAAAACAGTCTCTGATAAATAAGTTAAAAATAAAGTCCAGATAGTCCAAAATGAATGAAATCCAATGAATGATTTTTAGAAAGTACTTGTGCTATACCATTTCAGGTCAGGGGTACTCAACCATTGCAGGTCAGGGGTACTCAACCATTTCAGGTCAGGGGTACTCAACCATTTCAGGTCAGGGGTACTCAACCATTGCAGGTCAGGGGTACTCTGCCAAAGGGCCCCGAATTCAAATAGACGATGTTTGCCAAAATAAATCAGCAAATTGAAGGAGCAAACTTGCTCCCCATTGCCGTACCATTAGTTTGTAAGTAAAATTGTTGTTCAAACACAAAATAATTTCTTTTTAATATGAAATCTATACAATTACAGATAAATTCTGTTTCTTCATCTGGGTATAGTTTGGATAAGTTTAAGAAGTGTTTACTGGCCTAAATACCCAAATGATGAGTAATGCAGGTATATAAAGAGCTCACATCACAGGTTAGCCAGATGAAGTCCTCTTCCCATGTTATATGTTCTCATTTTTGTAATAATTGCAAGGAATCCCTGAGATATGATTTTTGTTTTGTGTAACTATAGGTTGTAAAAAGAAATCAATATATTCAGATATATTGGCAGTTAATTAATTTATACCTGATATAATCGGCCTACCTGGCGGCTCAATTAAAGACTTATGGATCTTAGGTAAATGATACATAAAGGTGATTTTTGGGTGTGTGTTATCAAAGCTATGGTTAACAGATACACCGTTTTTACTATATGTGCACCAATATATCACCATTCCTAGTGATATAGAAAATTACATTGCACTTTTTGTGATAATTTATCACAGTGTCTCACTGTCATTTTCGCTATAAAACGGTATCACACTAGGGGAGTTTTTTCTCCCTCCTGTCTCTACATTCTTGTTTCTCCAGCACTTCCATCAATTTGCTGATTTATTTCGGCAAACATCATCTATAATTTAGTGAGAAACTGTGAGAGAATTTGCCACATCACAGAGGATAAGGAACAGTGCTGCATATGCCAGGTTAGGGTAATGCCTTTTTACGGTGAATTCAAACATCTATATGGGATCATTCTCACTTTGATACATTGGCCCCTAGTGCAAAAATCAAATGTCACAGAAGCATCTATGTTAAGGTATAGTTTTTAAATGTCCAGAAACTCCAGAAAAATAACAAATCCCATTTGGATTGGATTGGCAGGTATTCTTGTACTTTTAACCTCCTTCCAATTAAAAATTCAGGATCAGTTCACAGAATAGTTTTTATCTCATTTAATTGACTGAACTTCTTAAGGCAAATGTGTTTGTTGACCATTTAGAATGCTCACTTCCTGGTTATTTAAGCTTTTATTTTAAAGAGTAGGAAATGATAAGGTCAGGTTAGATTGTTCTTCTGTGTCTACTTAAAAGGAATACATGCTATATGTGCTGTATTGAATACAAAATTATACAAAAACTTTAGAGGCCTGTGTCTCTAAAGTTTCTGTGTGTTAAAAGGAATACATGCTATACGTGCTGTATTGAATACAAAATTATACAAAACTTTAAAGGCCTGTGTCTCTAAAGTTTCTTTGTGTTAAAAGGAATACATGCTATATGTGCTGTATTGAATACAATATACAAAAACTTTAGAGGCCTGTGTCTCTAAAGTTTCTGTGTGTTAAAAGGAATACATGCTATATGTGCTGTATTGAATACAAAATTATACAAAACTTTAAAGGCCTGTGTTAGAGGCCTGTGTCTCTAAAGTTTCTGTGTGTTAAAAGGAATACATGCTATACGTGCTGTATTGAATACAAAATTATACAAAACTTTAAAGGCCTGTTTCTCTAAAGTTTCTCTGTGTCTCTCACCTAGTTTTCTCAGAATGCTAGGTGAATGTAGGGGAGGTATAATTCCTCAATCATTTAAGTTGATAAATTTGCCTCATATAGTATAAAGAAAGTAAAAGAGGCAGGTGGAAGAAGATTGTTTGAAATGGACTGTGTATGTGTGAGACAATACAGTACTTTTGTTATCTTTGGATAACCCAGAATAATACTAATTGCCAGGTCAGGTGGGTAAATACCAAAGAAACTACAACCCTCCTGGATTTCCAAAGGGAGGTTTTCTGTTCTTTGAGACAAATTTGGCAACAGATTGAAAGGCTTTTTTACTTAGGTCTCTTTTAAGCATATGCTGAAAGATTTATGCAACTTCAAGGGACTTTGAGAAATGTTGAACTTTAACTCAAAATGACTTTGCTACATTATTCATCTCACTCAAAGAATATTAGTACTAAACAGCTCAGATACATGAGTAGTGACTACCAACTGTAAGATAAAGCACCTAATATTTCCAAGACATTATAATATTACACTTGTGATATCATCAGTCATACAATATAATTAAAAGAACTATAAGCGATATTGCAGTTGCAGTGGCTTGTGGCCCTGCATTTTCATCATGGAAATATTGCATTATCCACTTGATTTTTTTTTTCTTTTGTTTTTTTCCCTTACCTTTATCTCAACCTGAAAATGTAAAAAACTGAGAGCTAAAAATTTTTTTAGAACAAAAAGATTGCAAGGAGTTATTGAATATTGGCATAAAGTTCTGTCAAACCAAAGTTTTAGTGGAAAACAGCAAGTAAATGCCTTAGCAATAAAGAAAAGATTTAGTAACGCATACAGTATTTGCCTTTGGGTATTGTTTTGTGAATTATTATAAGATGTTTGAGAGCTGAAAAAATCATTTGCAAACCTGGGAACTGCATTCTTCAAGTAACAAGGACCAATATACCATCCACTGATGGGACACTGAGAACTTTTCTGTGTTGCCAGCAAACAGTATCTCGTCAATTCAAAGTAGAAAAACGTGATGTATATTCAAGGGCAACTTCGACATGGAGTGGACTGACACAGTCAAATGTATCCAATCACACAGCTGTGCAGTACAGCCAATTGGGAAGGATCATTCACAGAAGTAAATCATTAACTCCTTCACTGCTGGAGTGGACATCAATGCATTATTTTGCAAGGCGTTGTAGGCCTCTCCAGCATTGAATGGGTTAAACTACCCTGGTCACCATTTTTAAGGAAGGCTATTCGTTTTCACTTGCAATTTTTCTTCCTCTTTTGCTCTATGGAGATCACAGTTCTATTAACAGTCGTCTTTAGCTTCCATCACTCTCTGTTCCTCTGGGAATTATTTTATGTGTCGACAATCCTTCACTAAGAAATCTCGCTCGCCCCAAAGAACAATAAGAAGAGAGTTAATGCAGCAATGGGTGAAGGACTTTTATTTAGACCTATGACAAACTACCCAATTATTTCAAGCATGGTCCTCTGTCCACTAAGATCAGCGTGGAGTGAATCATTTCTCTCGCCAAGACACGGCAAGTCATCATATAACTAGCTAGGGATCACAGTGCGCGTGTCACCTGGATTTTGAATACAAAGGAATGAGATTTTAAAAGCCGGGAAGATGCTATATATTCTCTGGTGTGGCCTACATTACAAGCGAGGTCACTTTTACACAGCTGATCTGTTAGAGATAGACATATGGTAGGTAATTAGGTCAAGGAAATTATTGCATGTTATAAATAAAGCTTTATGTCCTGTTACTTTCTGTGAGGCCCAACTTAAAAAAAAAAAAAACAAGTGTGTGAAGCCGTAATTCAGCAATAATTCCACAAAGGAGATGGTAATAAACTGCATGAATGAATTCAAGGGCAAAATTTATACTCACTACAGGAACCACTGCTGCATTTGTAAAGGTATATTTGTGCAGTCCTATTTTTTTAGCTGAAGATCTGTTAGTAACTGCAACTGTCATATGTTTAGTAGTTCATTCTAAAGCTGAATAAAGCCTTGAAATGCCAGGCAAGTTTAGTAATGAACAGGCTAAATGCTTCAATCTTGACCTAAAGGGTAGGTGGAGAATGACTCTTGGACAAATTGGTCATATATCATAACTGGGCATCAGTGGAGGGGGGGGGGGATGAAAGTGGGAGCTTTCTCCAGGTTTGAGGGCTATGAATAGTACAGAACAAACATGCTGCTGGTTATTAATAAGGAAAAAATAAAGGGATGAGAAGGACTAGGGGGGTGTCCATTATTAGAATGAGGGATAGTAAAATTGGGTTTATAAACAAAATACATTACTTATTGTATTGGAGTATGAAAAAGGAGTAAGTATATAAAAAAAAGGCAGTAAATATTATTTTAAAAGTGTTGTGATAAAGATAAAAGAGTGATTAAAAAATAAATTTGGGTGTTAAGACGTGGTCATTTGGCCATTTGGGGTAGCAGTTGGCGCACAGTAACCAAAGGCTGGATGGAAAGGTAAATCTAGACCTGCATAAATGCTATAAAAACAGCAAACAAAAGACTTTATTCTGCATATACATTGTTGACATCGTTTGTAGGCCTGGTGTCACTATATTGTTACTGAAGATAACGATCTTAATCAGCCTTGAAAAGTAATATGCACAATGATGTGGAATGTGTTTGTTTTCTTGCTTTGAATTATTTCACAAATGAAATGTCTACTCGGAAAGTAGCTGGTCAACCGTACCTGTAAAAATGCAGCCGTGCCTTTCACTTTCTGCATTACAGACACAGTGCTCATCCTAGCGGCTCATTCATATTTAGACTTTATTACAATGATGCAAGAAAGAACTAAACAAAACCTTAAGAAACTGCAGCTCCATTGAGTTCGATGGCAGAAAAAATAGTTGGAAAGTAATTTATAAATAAAATAAAAATAATTCAGCTCCCTGCAACCATTTTTATTACAATTATCTTTTTACAGCAAAGCTGATTTTTTTACAATATGTATGAATGAGTACTTATATGGAAACAAATGCCAAAACACATTGCTCTTACATCCAACAAAATAATTATCATAGCATACATGTAAAAGTGTTTATATCTATGTATTCAATGCTGAGTTTCTTTAGAAACTGGAAGGCAGCCATTGTATTTGCATGCCTCACTGTTTAGAAACATTGCTAATTGCCTCATTCTGGAAAACCTACTTTATCGATAACATATCAATAACATAACAAGTTCTTGCCAACCACAAACATTACCCAATCATTCCATTTATTGTTGTGTAAATCAGTAATGAGTCATATGTTAACATAATCTGTGCTAATTGTATGTTTCTGCAGCATATGTTTTCTTTTCAAGTTTATATTTCGTTTGGAATCATAATGTCTTACTTGATCTGATGTAAGGGATCAGATTGTAACATTTATAGATGATTCTGTAATATTTTCATCCTGAACTAGAAGTGGTTGGAGGAAATTTCTTTCCTGCACTGATTTTGGTATACTACCATATACTCCTTTCTGTTTGAACTGAAGACAAGTTGGGTGGATTTATACAGTATTTGTGGCTAAAATATTAACACATTTTTTACACAAATAAGTTTATTGTTATCAGTAAAGGGGACATGCAGGGTCCCTTAATTAATTTTAAAAATCCAAGCTTGAAATATCAGTTATTGCACAAGCAGTCTGATTTTAAATCTTACCATTTCAGCAAAAAGTACATTTATTTTTTTTTACCGTGGTTTCTGCTCTCCTTTTTGGCAGCCTCCAGACCAGGGTTGGTTCTCTGGTCCTCACCTACTCCATCCTCCCCTAAAACAAAGTAGTATAGTTTATAAGGCTGAAAAAAGACACACGTCAATCCAGTTCAGCCTATTCTCCTGCAGTGTTGATCCAGAGGAAGGCAAAAAACCCATGAGGCAAGAGATAATTGAATTGGAGTAGAGTGTCAGGAAGTCCCCCCACACACACTTACTTTAAGTTCAGGATGCAACATCACTCTGAACCAACAGAGATGGCGCATTAATCATGTGCTCTACTGAGGGAATTTACACAGCACTGTTGGTTGAAAGTCCAAACCAAAATAAAAAAACACTAGATTATGTGCTACACTGGAGCAGGTAAAAAAAATTCTTGCTTGCACAAAAGCAGACATGACGCTGTTGATTTTAAATAAGACAATGAGGGGATGGCTACAATGGTGCATTACTTACCCAGTAAGTCTCCTTTGAACTTCCTAAAGCCTGTAGAACTTTTCAATTGAAATGGTTTTGATAGACTATACCATGTGCAATTACATGAAAATAGAAGACCCTTTATATTGAAGTTCATCCTTCATATATTTTCTTTGAATAGACATTAAATTCTAAATGTATAGTCATTTTTTGTATGACATTATTATTTTTTTGTCTTTGGATTTAACAATATTATAATCAGGGGAGTACCAATAGTCCAATAGTGTTTGAACATGGTGCCAACAAAGTATAAATTATTTCTGCCTCACGCTAGATCAGATAACCAGTTGCCTACACTGTATTACAAATAGCAGCAATCAATCATACTTAACCTGCTTCCTGCATATTCCTCATATAATAATACAACAATTTATAGATGTAATATTAGTGGCCAATGTTAAATTACATTGACATAAGTTGCTGTGTGTCACTGCAGTGAGGGAACTTAAAGTATATACCACCTACTTTGGATACTAATTTTATTATATAAGGCAGTTATTGTTACACCAGCCTCAATTTTCATTATTAATAAATGTTATGAGTTGCAGGGTAATCAGATCTTGACAATTGGATCATATTTTATATTTATCATTACTTTAAGTAAATTACAGAAAGATATATGTCTGCGCGCTCATGGGAAAGCACGTGGGTGTTTGTGTGTCTGGCACAGAATTTCCTATACTCAGCTTTACTGATAATGTGAAATAGCACATGTCATTTATTACAATTACATCAGAATGTCACAGACCATCATTAGCTGTAGGATTGATATGTGCATTATATAAAACAGATCTAGCAAATGTGCGCACCCAGCAATACTGGCAACGCTCTTTTGCAATCATCAGTAATTGGTAATATATAGGTTTTAGGTACAGGTCCCTGTGATGCTGGTCTCACATTTCTCTACACCTCACAAATACAATCCCATCTCAAGTAATTGTACAGCCAAGCCATGAATGTGCCAACATCTCATTTAAAGAGCAGAATGTATACACAAGGGGTTTACAGTTGAAGGGGATGTCTGACAGCATGACAGGAGAAATCCATGCATGAATTCATTATCACCAGCCTCTATCAGATGGAATTACTTACCTACAATAATGACTTTTGTGTAGATAGTTATTCATTGTTCTAAATGTATTAAGTTTTACAAGTAAATTACAGCAATTACTGTAAGGATCTCTTTGGTACTGTAATGTCTGATGGAAATACATTCTCTTATTTGATCAAATATAATGTACCTGGCATTTGAGTGCACGTTATACATGAATATTATTAGCTGTTTAATGCCTCGATAGGTGTATAGAGGTAGTCCAGAGTTGGACATCAAGCATTAGTAACAAGGGGGTTTTGCTTAAACGTATATCTCTTCATTCTGTGTGTTTAAAAAAATAAAGTTCTTGAAGTATGAAAAATCTTGCACTGATGAGATCTAAGATGACTGAATCATCTCACGGAAATAGGACTGTATGTGTGTTATTAAACGTGTACTTTTCCACACTTCCGTGAGTAAGGTTCTCAGATTTTCTGTTTAGTTTTGCGTGGTAATATCAGGAAAATGCAGTAAATGGCTTTCCAGCTCCATTAAGGCCACCTCACTCTATTCTTATAAAGCTAGGTTGCTCCCAAATTCTTCATATCTTGCACTGAAGAGGTCTAAATTCCAAACTTTTTTATGCCAGATCAGTGGCGTAAAAGATAGATTGGTTTTCTGTTTCCCACAATCATATAAACAAGGTTCTTTTAATCTGTTGCATTTTGTCATTGGTGCCTTCCTTAATATTTATAGGCCTCTATCAGTTGCAAGAAAAAAAAACACATACTGGATTTCACTCATCTTTGTCTACACTGTTTGCATTTAAGATAATGATATACAATCAGACAATCAAAGGGTTTTACAAAAAAAAAAAGTTTATATGTATTCAGTATTTAATACACTGTCTTGTTTAGTAAGCTAGATATAGTTCAAAAACTGTAGATTCATAAAGCAAATTATTACATTTATTTTACATTGGATTTATGAGGTTGAACCTATTAGTTTTACCTTTATTGGATTCTACATATTACACTTATAGATAAAATTCTCTTGTTGGGTACTTGCCTATTAAAGTAAAGATGAATACAACTTTCAGTTTTTTCAATATTTAGAACATGGAATCTTAAAGTGGTCTTTAGCCACTTGATAAGCATTTACCAACTTCTTTCTTCTCACAATGCCTGTTCAAGAATTGTCGTATAGTATACTAAAGTGTTGAGCAGTTTTTTTTACCAGCTTATATAAATCTAACTGTACACGTTTTTTTAAATTTTTTTAACAAAGCTCATTTTTAATAGAAAGAGCACAAACTGTGATCAAAGCACCATCTTTGTAGGATATTCAAAACAGTGATTCCAATGAAGGACATTTTATGAGTGAAGTCAATTCAAAGAGACTGATTTATCACTTGCTCAAAAACAATTAATGAGTCAATGTTTGCATATATAATCAAAAAGACTGTTTAACACTAATGAAATAAATTATTCATAAAGATACAAAACTAAGGACTGCGCATGTTTTCTGATGGCCCCAATTTAGTAATTTTCAACCAAACTAACCCAGACTGCAGACATTTTACAAGTTTACATCCCTTCCCAACTGAACATACATTTTAGATTGTAAATGATCAGCAAAAAAAAGCAAAATTTTAATGAAACATTGGGGAAAATTTGTTGTGGTTTTCCTTTAAAGCAGAGGTTCTCAAATAGTGGGTCGCGTTCCCCCAGGGCTCGTTTCCCCACTGCAAAATTACTTCCTCCGTTGTCGGCTGTCTGCTGTGCTGACAGCCGGCAACGGAGGAGGGTCTCCCCAGCACTGATTAAGCTTCCTGTGAGTGATGGGAAGCTTAATCAGTGCTGGGGAGAGGAATCGCTATAGCACAGACAGCCGACAACTTTGCCGGCTGTCTGTGCTATAGTGCTGAGCTGTGTGCTGTAGCGCTCAACTCAGCGCTACAGCAAAGACAGCCAGCAACAGAGGAGCTGGGTAAGGAGAGGGTAGTAGGAAGGGAGGAGGAGGGGGGCTATGG
>WMED01021638.1:0-11863 GCA_019650415.1 Pipa parva
GTTTTTATTTACGATTTACACAACGTGCCAACTTTTCTGATTTTGGGGTTTGTACATACTCTGCCACCTGTAAGGTATTCTATATAGCAGGCCCCCTCGCATTTATTTCTGCCCATCCTTATCCAGTGTTCCCCGGCAGTGTCCCTGACAGCTGCTACAGTACTACTGCTTCCAGCTGGCAGGATACAGGCTGGTCACCTTAGCTGCCAACCCTCTTCTGACAGTAAAAATAAGAACAAAATGTTCTCTTAAAGAGGTAATTGATCTAGAACGAGTGTGAATGCTTTACCAATTGCTCCCAAGTCCCCCATGCTCTTAAAACTGATCTGAGCTGAAATATGAATATATTATTTAATCACAAATAATTATCACTTAACCCTTGGCCAGACTTGAATATAAAAATCAACACGATCATTTTCAGGTTTCTCAATACCATGGCAGCGGTGATGATGACTATTTAATGGTTTAGACATGAGACAATGTTAGTGGTGATGGACAATTATGAATGTAGTACATTTTCTTGGCAAAACTTGTGAGTCTTGTCTTTTGTCATCTACAGACACCATAATGTGGCAAGAAAAACACAAATCCTATTGCCCACTGCAATCAACGATGTCAAAAAACAGTGGCCATAAGTAGTTGAATACAAAACAATGCTGCAGTCATTGGAAATATAGGGATGCTCCATAATCTGATGTATGGAGACCCTCAACCCAGAACTACTGCTTTAAAATAAACTTTAGAGACGTATTCATGACTTGTGTCAGAAAGACCAATAAAGTGAAAATAAATTAAAATACATTTGACTAAATCCTGCAGATTTATATGCATTTGGTGCATTTTCTTTTTTTGCACTACTATCCTTTTAAAATGAGACAAGCAGACAAGTACAAGAAATAAAATGACAGATTAGGAATAGATTTGGGCTATAAAGAGTTTAAAGAATTACTACAATTTAAAAGAAAAACATCGTTGATCATTTTACTGTTTCTTTTAGCTGATATGCTAAAGGTCCTAGCTGAACCAGAGCATGCACGCAAAACTTTCAGTTTCCAAATGCACACCGTGACAATTAAACAGCATAAAGCCAGCCCCCTCCCATAGACTCGAGCGTGTGACTGCATTGAATAAAACAATAGGTGACAGTTTGCAACCACAGTGCGCATTGCTGCATTGTTGTTTACTTCAACATTATACAGGTTTTTTTCTTACAGTAAACTGTAACTCAACAATGCGTACTGCAGTTACATGTATTTAGCCATAAACTTCTATGGTCATGTTTTTTTTTCATGGTTTACTGGCATTTCATCGCGGTTTAAACCACTTTTGGCAAACCTGCAACAAGATGCCAAGTGTGCCTAAATGTATCTGCAAACAAGCATCCTCTCTGCAGCCAGTTACATTGTGTTTGCTTTTTTCTTGGAAGTCTGGCAACACCTTATAATACAATGTTTTATTTGGATCTGTGCACACAGACAGTGCAAATGGATACATCAGAAACATTTATATGCATTGACCCAGCTCATCTGTGACAACATATGCATGACTGACATGCTCACGGCAAAGGTAGCTAGCTGGAGGAAGAAGCTCTTAAGTAGATGTACCATAAAAACTAAAGTTTCCAATGGGCATTTAACTTACTTAAAGTTACCAGAATAAAGCAGAATACAAAATGACTTCAACAACTTTGGAAATGAAGCAAATGTTAAATACAGTTCTTCTGTTAAAATAGAGCTAGCACTTAAATGATTGTATGTCTAATAAAAGATCTAGCATCTATGGAATGTTCAGTTTTAGTTAAAAGATTATCTGCTTCCCCATCTCCAAGTCCTAACGCCCCCAGCTAATTTGCCTTGAAATCATCATCTCTGGCTATGAGGCTTTGAACACAGCAAATGTTTCCAGATGGTTTTATTTAGGCACCATCTGAGCGTTATTATGAAGCAGATTACTCTGTTTCATGTTCTGACGATATTCATAATACTGACTGCCAAGTGCAAAGTCCATGCCAGGAAAAGAATTTCAGCTTCACCTTTTAAAATGTTTGCCTTAAATTGTCCAGAACCCTCTATAAACTTTCCACTTCCCCCTGAAGATCATGAACAGGACCTCATGTACATTCTGTTCCTTTAACAAGACATGAAATTTCTACAGTTCACATGCAAGCCACAGACTAAGCTAGGAAAGAAATACAGTTCATCAGGAGCATTACATTTGGTAATAACCAAAGAGTTGCTCTGCCCACCAGAGGGAGAGATGAGTAATGCAGATTCTTCATTTGTATCAGAAATGTTTATCAGAATTTTTTTTCTTATGTACCATGTTGCTTCTAAAACACATTTTATTTCCTGAATTTTATTTTTTATCTTGATTTTGAATTAGAGAGAAGACAGGTTACTTTACAGAGCTACCAACCTTGCTTTGTAACAGATCACACAGTACAAGAGAGTGGATCTGAACAGTCTTACAAGCATTAAGTTGAAGACACACAAACCTGTTTGATAACCATGTTTTCCAATGAAAGTCACAGCAAACAAAACAAATCACATTTATCCATTGGAAATGTGGACATTCCGACCCTTTAGGATGGGTTCGTGTGAAGAAGAAAAAAAACAGCGCGTATTATTCAATTGTACTTACCAGCGACAATGTGAATGTTCCCTCGGCATTTATATCACTTCCTGTGTGGCACATTTTGGGCACGGCGTATACATACGCTGGCCAATATGTGACACACAGCATTCCAGACCCAGCGCATTGCGCATCATACACTCGTGTGTCTGGAACTAAGTATGGTCTGCTTTCATACAGCCGTATTTTTTTCTTTTTTACACAAGCGTATGATGCTGTGAATTAGCCTTTTTTCCTTTAGCCCTGCCTCTCAGGGTCAGGTATTGGGGCAGAAAAGAAGCAGGGAATTTGCCTTTATTTCTGCAGTCTAAGTTGTCTGCTTTTAGCATTCAACTACAATTACACCCTGCTTCTCATAAGGCTGGGTTCACACGAGCGTATGATGAGCAGCGCATCATACGCTCGTATAAAAAAAAAAAATACGGCTTCATTGAAACCGACAACACTTACCTAGTTCTGGACACAAAAGTGTATGACGTGCATACGCTGTGTCCAGAATGCTGTGTGTCATATTTTGGCCAGTGTATATATGCTGCTTCCAAAATGTGACACGCAGGAAGTGCTGTGAACGCTGAGGGAGCATTCACACTGACGCCGGTAAGTAAAAAAGAAAAATACGCCAGAGCGTATTTTTATTTTTTTGTTTCTTCACACAAGTGTATGATGTGCTGCACATCATGTGCTTGTGTGAACCCATCCTAAATATGTTTGTAAGTGGACCTGACAAGTCCACTTTAAACAGGACACTTCCTGGTCAACAGAAGGAATGACTGTATATTTCTTTAAAGCCTAAATACCCAATTTCCACAGTGCTCCCAGCTGTATTAGTAGATAACAGCATTTCAAATAGCTGTCTTTTATTGTAGTAAATAGATTATTTTGCTAGCGTATAAATAACATTGTTTTAGTTTGTTAAAGTTATTGTTAGATTTTAATTCTGTATTCCCTGAACATAAGTAAAATGCATAAAGGGAGAGATAAGACAGCCAATAAGAGTGAGTATACACAAGGCTATTTTGTTTAGAAGTTATGGAAGGTAGATGTTCAGGTTCAGTAATAACAAAGACAGGAACTGATCAGCAAATAAGGATTCATCTTGTTATTCCTATAGGGATGCTAGCATCAAAACAGGTTGATATTGTATTTCCTTGGTAGCAAACTTCTGATTAAAAATAGACACTCTTTTGTACAAAAAAAACACACAAAGCATCTGTGTTCTAGCAACTGAAAATTAACAGATTCACTGTCAGAAAAACTCAGCTACTGACAAATAGACAAATACAACAATACAAAGACAATCCCATCATAAAGTGTTGAAGGAAGGGCATTAGAGATTAGTATGTGGCTTGCCACCACTGGGTTTATATTCATACATCCTGGTCTGATATTATATAGAGAAGCAATTCTCAAGCCTGCCCTTAGGCCTCAACCAATGGTGCATGTTTTGTGATTATCTACATAGCAGCACAGATGAGTCTCTCAGTTTCCTAGGACTGTGAGATCCACCTGCAGTGCTGTGTGAATATACACAAAACAGGCGCCAATGGTGAGGCCAGAGGATAGCACTGAGAACAACTGATACAGAGGACAATGTAGCAATTGCTGTAACTAATACAGATAGTAATAATAATAGTCACCAAGGAGCTTCATGATATTAAAAAAAAAAACACACACACACAAGAGGAGGCTGCAGGCCCAGAGGTGAAACTTTCCTTATCATATAGTGTATACATTTTACAAAGAATGTGATACGGATATGATTTTGTCAAAAGCATTAGAGCACTCACCTGAGAAAAGCTGCACGAGACATATCCACATAATCTGAGATAAACAGCTCTCGATTCCGAATGACTGGATCTGTGATTACCAGCTCCCGCCCTGAATCTGAAAGGATAAATACAAAAGGAAGAAATTAACACCTGCATCTTGGCAGTTACATCCCTATTATACACATTCATCAGCCTGTCAAGGAAGTAGAGCAAAGGAATTAATCGTTTCTTTAAATTATACAAGTTAAATTATTTCACAGTGAGCTTAAGGCCCGGGGACATCCTAGCATTCTTACATCTGACTTAACAGTGATTTTTCTACGTTAAGTCTCAACAACTGGCCATAAGTATATATGTAAATTAGGGGTGTATGGCCACACCTATGTGACATGTTGCTGTAGGCAGAGATTTAGCACATTAACCAATGTGTACTGCCCCTGTAAGTTTTACAGCTGGAAATAGTGAGAACAGTAAATGCTGAACATTACAGTAACTTAGTTAATTTGATTCTGGCACCTTGCAGAGCCCTGCACCACTCATAAGAGTGCTTTGCTGTCCATGTGAGTAATACAGTGTTTTGGGTCTGGCACGGCTTTACTTAAACTGACACGATAACACAATCTGCTCTATGGTTGGAGAAGGGAAGAAACCTTTATTATCATTCACAACAATCATCCAGCAAGGGTGCAATGTTTCTAAAGCCAAATAAATCTGGACAAAAATGGCTTTTTTTTTAATTTGAGGTTAACTTTAATTTATTATGTGACCTCATTCTGTAGAGATACTGCATTTAATTCAGCTTCCAGAACAACGTTATAGATTTAAATTTCAGTAACGCGTCCAAAAACACAAATATAACATCTGTGCCCGAGTATATATTTTAAATGGAAATAAAAAAAAACTGTCCCTGCTCCTAATGAACAAAAAGACAAAATTAGTAAAAGAGAATGAAGTGCAAGTGAAGCAGGGCTCACCATTCTCATTATGCCTGTCTTGTACTAAGTGCTGGTAGACAGAGTCTGGCACCTCGGACTGGCGATAGTACCACTTCACATTCATCAGGAGATGGTCTTTTTTACTCTGAAAGAAAGAAAGGGCAACTTAAATTACATCATATAGACAGACTAATCTGATTGCTTTTGTAGGGCAGAGGGAAAAAACACAATACTTAAGTTCTGACAAGCGGCAGGGAACATGTATTGGAAAGTCTTCTATAGTCTACAAATGTATCAAGTTCCAACTCCTGAGAAATCATTTACAAATGTATAACATTATCTAGGCATTAAGAGGAAAAGGCCTATTGTACATACAGTACACATAGTACTACTTATAGCAATGAAGTGATCTTTCAGACCTGCACCCAATTTTGCCCATTGAAATATTCTAAGATCCAGTTACCAGCAACATTATTAAAACTTTTCATTAAGTGCCACAATATTCTACAACAGTACAACAGAAATGAGGCACACAAAATAAAAAAATAAAGAAGGAGGGGTGGGGGAGAGAGAGACCAAAACATGAAGATATATCACTCTGCAATCAGGACATTCAGATTGAAGGAGCAATACTTTGTACCTCTGAAAGAATCTGCCATTGACTATAACAGAACTGTGTAACCTATTCAAAGGGTCTGTATACCTTGGAATTAATTTTTGCATTTAGTATGTTATTTTGGTGTTAATTTTAAATTGAGTTTTTCTTTACACTTTTGATTTGTGAAATAAAACATATTTCTAAGGGAATTTATTTTTTAAAGAATGTAGCAGACAGGGCTGTGGAGCCCGAGTAGGGGCCCGTTTTGGTGGAGTCGGAGTCGTTATAAAATGGACCAACTCTGACTCCCAAAATATATAATAAATTGGTAGAGTTAGTTCATTGCAGTATATTCTGAATATATTTTCATAAGAATTTGGGAAAATAATGAAATGTCCTGTAAAGGTCTGTTCTATTCCTTATATAAGGATCTAGGCTCGTAATTGAAATGAATGTGTGCTGCACTTTATGTACATGCTCAGTAGTGAAGCTCCTTGCTACAGATCAGAGGAAAAGGCACTGGAAGGAATGGCTGCACTCATCACAGATCTGCTAGAGAAAACAGGATTAAAGAAGTTTGCTCACTACAAAAATTAGCTTTCAACGTTTTTTTTTTTTAAACTTTTTTTTCCCACTTACTGCAGCATTTTGCATATTTGCAATTTATTAAAGTTTGTGTTCTAATATAGAACACAAAAAAACTTAAATAAATTGCAAATTTGTATCCAATAAATATATTTTATGTTCTATTTAAATAGCTTAATTATTGTATCATAAGGATGATAAAAAGCTTAAATTAAGTTACCTCTTAACCATGCGGCATGAATGAGGGAGTCTGAGTCGGAGTTAGGGGAAATTGAGGAGTTTGAGTTAGGGGAAATTAAAGAGTCAGAGTCAGGGCTTTGGCTTACCGACTCCACAGCCCTGGTAGCAGAGTTAGGTGAAAATTAAAAACCACAGGAAACAAGAGAAACTCCATTCACTATCTCAAATTCTGTTGTAAACAGACATACCTCTTTAAGCAATCAGAACATGGTCATAGGCCAAAGGCTACCTTCTGAGATTTTTTTTCCAGTAATAGTAGTTATGCCTGGATCTATCAGTGAAATAATGGTGTGTAGGAGAAATTAATAGGAGGACAATATGTTTTCCAATATTCCAGATATAGCAGGAAGCTGGGCAAGGCCTAGAGGGAAATTAACATTCTTGCATGGTGAGACAGACCACAAAGTGTTTATTTTTATTTCTCCTATGCAATCACAAAATTTCTTTAACAAGTTGTAAGCTTGCAGGAACATTTAATCCAATATAATACATAGTTGTGGTCTTCTAAGTGGAGAAAAAAAGAGGAGGTAGAGTGGTGCTTACAGGGGAAAAAAATGTGCCTTTACTCAAAACTGGTTTGCTTTTCTGTGTACATGCCTGACACATGGACTGAAATAACCAGATGATGGCAGCATTGTGTTAGTTTTTTCCCTCTCCAGCGTACTTCAAGTATGTGAATCATGACGACAATAGCCATCAACAGTCTGAAAGAGTAATGTATTATTGTTTATCTGCAGTAGGGGTAAACACAGCTTGAACTTGCTAAGATAACTTCCATGATATGATTTCTCAAAAACATACAGGGAACTTTCATCACATTAAGTTTTTTTTTACCTGAAAATTTAATTTAAACTTAAATATTTTTCCCAATAGAAACTGTGTAAAAATATTTGCCTTTTCTTATAAATTTTCTTTTGCCGTGATTTTTTCATCATATTTAAATAACAAGACCTGAATTTAATTAGTTTACTCCACAAAGATAGGAGTCCCCTAATTTACACACTGCACAATCACCAATCAGCCTACTGCTTCCTACTTAATTCAGCCTTGGGGAACTCTCAGTCAGTTAATCAGTATCCTCAAACTACCCTATGAATGGATATTTAAACTTTAAAAAAAATAACACCAAAAAATGAAAATGCCTCAAATGCATTTATAGTTACTGTATATTCAATCTGTGCTACCAGAAATTATAAATTGTATCTAAAAATTATGAAAATTAAGCTATTTAGCTTTCTGCCAACACTTCCTGTATTCATAGTATCTAAACCAACAACCCCCAACCTTTTGTGGTGGATGGATCGGTTCCCCTCAGAATATTTTTCACTGACTGGGCGAGCATGTGCTCGCTATCTTTTATTGCCGACCATATGATGCTGACATGCTTCGTGACCGGTGATGGTGGCCCAGTAAAATGCATTTGGGGACCCCTGCTCTAAACCGCCATAAACAACAAAGGGTGTGGGTGAGATCTGTGTAACAACATGGCAGCTATCAGCAAAAATAAAACCAGGCTGAAAGCAATTACATTCATGAATTTTTCAAAGATAACTTTACAAGTGCTCTAATTATAAAATTAAATAACTGTAATGCCAACCCAATGTTTTGAGTTTTACTGATTATTTAACATTTATATTAAGCTATACGAGTCAGACATTAGGAAACTTGCAATCCGCTGACACCATAGATGAAGTAAACCAACTTGCTCTGCAAAGCACTGAGTCTATCTGAAAAACTAAACTTTGCTCCAATTGACGTTTGCTGTTGGAAGGCAAAGAATGATCACATGAATTATGGAGAGAATATCAGGAAAACTAAAACTGAAAAAAACAATAATATATTGAACTCAGTTTAAAAATTACCTAAAAGGAACAAAGTAATTTCCCTACTCACAACAGTACTGAACAGAGAACTGTTGTATGAAATCTTTAAATGATATTAACAGGTAGTGGGCAAAGCTCCCTTGCATGCGCACACAAACACACCCATATACATGTCACAAAACTAGCTAACACCACCAGTATTAACAGAAATTACTGAATCCCACAAGGTGCATATACCTGAACTACACGTGCAGTATATATAAACAGAATACATGCAACAGGGGTCTGCCTCCTACAAGAAGTATTAAATATTTTTAAAATGGGGTGAAAGATTTGGGACAATGACATGCATTTATACAATAAATATAATGTACCCAAACAATAGAGTCTGAAAACAGCCCCCTCATCAAACTGCTAGTTTAACGGCTGCAAAAGAAGAACTAACACAGAGAGGCTTATTGAATCCCCTGTAGAGGCAGTGTAGTTCCACATCTTACATAGTCATGTCAGACAAGTGCAGCGTGCACTTCTACTGCATTCCAGACAGCAAAGTGTCCTCACTAAGAAAGAAAGGAACAAATAGAAAAAAAATAAAAGTACTAGGGTTATTTAAAAAGAAACACAGAGCAGAAATGGTTGTGCTTAGCCTCTACAAATAATTAGGAGCTAATTGGAGTCAAATTAATTAAATGTTAAAACTAAAAAAAAAAATTCTGAATGTCTATTAGCGCACCAAAGACTATGATATGTACCCTAAAACATGTTTTTGACATAAAAGAAGTTAATAGAATCTTTTAACTCTTATTCAAGGATTGTTTCTTATTCTTTTGATAAAAGGGCATGATGCAAATTTTTTTAAGTTTTATTAGCATATTCAATCCTTTATTTTTTAACAAAATCACTTTACTGTATTCACAAAATAAAGGTACTGCCTTATTTAGTGATAAAAAAATAAATATTTGAACCAACACCTTTCCACATGCAAAGCATATACCTTAACCACACTATGCTATATTTCTACAACAAGGGAAGGCTTACAAGAACATTTATTCCTCCTGTCATTCTAAATGCCAAGTCAGTACACACAGTGCTGGTTTTCACACATGCTCTGTAAGAATAATTTGCCTTGGGCAGCAGTTTTCTCTGCAGGGGGTGGATCTAAATTGCTGTAATGGCTGCCTTGTACTTGTAAAATAATGCATGTAGAAGAGAAGGATTCTTGTCTTCTATTTCTCTGCCTTGGTTTTTAGCAGAATGCATGTAGAAGAAGCAGAGATAATCAAGTCATTAACTTGGAAGGGAAAGGTAGTGGGTTTATTATGTTGTTGGAATGTAGGCTACATGAACAATTGTGTTATTAGGAGACTTTAGTTCCTCTTTAAGTCAACAGTAACAAACCTTTCTTTCTGAAAATTCAAAAGATAAAAGTTACTACTGCTTTTACAAAATATACTGATAAAACAGAGAGCTTCAGGCAATAATGTACGCAGATAATCAATGCTAAATTAATATAGAGTCAACAACCATCTGTCTAGGGCTAGGCCTTTCTGGCCCAATGCACTTTCATTTCTATTGAAACACACCCAGAAATGTAATCAGGGTTGTATTATGCAGCATCCAAAGCCCATAAACAGGCAATCTGAATTTCAGCAAAAAGACACGTGAATCAATTAAAAAAAAAATGTAGTACCAGGTAACAAATGTAAAAAAAAAAAAAAAAAAAAAAAAAAAAAAAAATCACAATACCTGAAACACGCTTCATGTATTCAGTTCTGTTTATTGTGTGATACATGTTTGTATGTGTATGTGATGTCCATTGACCATCCTTTGCTAAGTTTAGCTATGTTTTAAAAACCTAACTGGTAATTAAATGTAATGCTCAGAATTATTCAGTAATTGAATTTTTTGGGAAAGATAATTTAGATAAAAAAAACTGAAGGTTCATGAAAGAGAAGCATTGTTACTTTGCATTTTTATTGCACAGCTGCAGAATGTTTCACTTAATTGTACTGCAGTTCTGCAACAGCCAGAATCATCTACTAATGGTAATACAGTTAATAAAATCCCAGAAGCTGTACGACCTGTACTTGGCTACCCCCAATGGAGAACAAGGAAGACCTACAGCCCCCTCCTATGAGGCAGACAGAATGAAAGAGTGAAGTCACTTACCAACACAGGTGTGTACTTTGAGACAATACAAGCCGACATGAAAAATGTATAGAATCAGCCCACAATTAGAAAGACTTATTCTTTTGAAACTGTGTCAATAGGGTCTGGTGAAGTGAAAAACTGCTTTGTAAAACACCATCACTGAAAACAAGCAGGATCATTTTTTAAAGGAGCCGTAACTATACATTAGAACAATGAAGAACTCAGCGGGAATTGTCTCTTTTCTTTCCCACTGAGAACTGGGTCTATTAGCTTCCGGTGAAAGAAAACAAATAAAGCTGTCCTTGTACAATTTGTTCAGTTCCATCCTCTGCACACTGGAACCTACCGCTTACTAACATGACAGGAGACAGGTTGACTGATGTTTAGGTAGACTGGGCATAGGGAAAGTACATTATCTCCAACACTGTCTGACATAAACATGTTGTTTATTATTCATTGTGCACTCAGGACAGTATCAGCTGAGACACCCGTCTTTAACAGCAGGCATCAACTTTAGCCCTTAAAGATTAAAGTAATGTAAAATTATAGCCAATTAAAAAAAAACAAGCATCAACTGGCTGCAGCTATTTCTGACTATTCTCTCATGCAAAAGATTTTATACAAAGCCAAACAGACACAATTAGAAGGTATGGATGTGTACATTTCCAGCACACTGCACAACATGATTTATTGGTTCCACAAAGTTTAGCTTGAGCAAGGAAACAAAAAGTCTACATTCAAATTATTGGATTTGTTTCCAAATTGTATCTATAAAACAAAACATTCAGGGTAGAGAAAGTTAAAAATTTAAGGGGATTGTCATCACCATTGGGATACATATTATATACAGTTCAATATATTTTCAGAATTCCATCTTCACCTGTCCAATAGGAATGAATGTTTTACAACAGGTTTGGCAACGAGTTTCCATTAATATCAAATAAAATTACATCTGATAAATACTAGTAAGTAAAAATGAAATGTCTCGAGGCTAAGAGCCATCACTTTAGACTAGAAAAATCCAGGGCTGTGGAGTCGGAGTCATGGTCGGGGCCCATTTTGGTGAAGTCTGAGTCGTTATAAAATGGACTGACTCAGACTCCCAAAATATATAATAAATTGGTAGAGTTA
>WMED01021639.1:0-11863 GCA_019650415.1 Pipa parva
GGCGCAGTCGCCCGAACTGTTCACACTACTTCGGACAATGGTGAATTCCCCCCTATATATATCTATCTCTACTTTATTCCTGCCAAAAAAATACATCTTTATAATAAAAATAAAATTTTTTTATTATAATCTTGTTCTAATACAAACCTTTGAGTAGCACCAAAATGGGTAATTTGCAATTTATTAGGGTGTGCATATAAATTCCTAATATGTTCTTAAAAAAATACATCTTGCCGTTTTATTCAATGACTGGGATTACACATACATGGGGGGTTATTCACTAAGGTGCGACTTCGACTGTCGAATTCGTAAACAGCGGATTCCCATAGCAAATTTGTGACAATTTCCCCATTGTAAAGTGGTGACAATTTTTTTTATGTGAATATTGCAACAATTTTCCCATAATAAAGTCGCAACTTCGACAGTAGAAGCCTATTGCGACTGTCTTTATCTGGTGAATTTGTACCTTTACGCAATAATTCGGACTTTAGTGAATAACCCCCCCACAGTTTTGAATTTAGGACAATAGATACACAACCCCGGCAAGATAAAAATATGAAGGTGCCAGTTTCTACTGATTACATTTACAGCGTTGCCACCTGAAGATTTCTGAATAGATTTTAGCAAGGGAAAAGAAGAGATAGCTAGCTGAAGAACGTGAAATGAAATGATTGTACGTTTAAATCATATAACTGTATGAAAACTGCCTATATTTTGTGACAAAGTTATACAGCACTTGCTTAAAATACAGAATCATAAAATAATAGGGTTATTTATTTGATGTCAGTATTTCCTTAAAGTTCTGGTATAGGGTTGGTCAGACCCCCAGCACCACTTTGATGTAATGCTATAGCATTGAAACAGGAAGGCATTTATATAGCAAAAGTACTATATATATATATATATATATATATATATATATATATAGTACTATATAGCAAAAGTACATCTTAACATCTTTTTCCTTGGTGTTCACTATTACCTCCAACTTTGCTTGAGAACAAAATGGATGCTTCCAAATCTTGGAACGTTGCCATTTTGATTTAGTTTGTTTCTATTTGATTGTCATGTGGTAATTATTATTGTAAAAGACTTTCTATAAAATATTGGAGCATATTTACCAAGAAGGTGGTGAAAATAATCAGTCATTTTCATGAAAATTGTAATTTTAACTGGTACCTAAGTTAATGTAAGGTTGAGTCAAAAGGAATTGAGTTAAGAGTAAAAAGTATAACTTGTCAATGTACAATTGACTGGTAAGGCCCCAACCTGAATGTGCAGAAATTCTGGGCACGGTTTCCAAAAAAGGATGACTTGGAGCTGGAAATGGTTCAAAGAAGAGCGACAACAATGGCGGAGGGAAGGGGGAAGTCAGCTGTTATAAGACCCTTGAATTTGAAACTTTTTCTAAAAAATGCAATTGTAGAATGACATGATCACATATATAAACATATAACTGTCCTTTATAAGAAATAATTCCATTAGCTCTTCAATTAAAGGAAAACACAAACAACACATAGGTATCGTCTGAGGTTAAAAGAAAAAAAAGATTGAGGGGGTTATTGACTAAAGTGAGTATTCGACTGTCTAATTCTCAGAGAATTCCAAAAGCAAATCTGCGACCGTGACAATTATACCATTGTAAAGTCCCGACCGCGACAATATTAAAAGTTGCAACTGCTACAATATTTCCATAGTAAAGTCGGCACTGCAACAATATTCTCGTTATAAAGACACGACTACTTTATGTAACAATTCGGATTTTGGAGAATAACCCCCACAATCTCCAGGTCCACAAAAGGTTTTTCACTGTTAGGGCTGTGAAACTGTGATACAGTCTTACACGGGATCTGCTTTTAGCAAAATCCCTGGAGTCCTTCAAAAAAAAAAGTACAGTTCAGGGCAGTAGAAAAAAAGACATCCCAAGTACCTAGTAAGTAACACACTGATTTTAAGAAAAGTTTTATTTATGTTTTAACCTGATTCAAGCCGTTGCCTAATTTCTTTATCTTGAAGATATTAATGACATACTTTTCTATGGTGTTATTAAAGTCACCGTTTAAGTTATTTGCCTGCCTATTTGTCATTGTTAGGTGAATGTTTTTTCAACATATACAGTAGTATTACATTTTATCCTTTTCAATAAACATACATTTTAATCTCTCTGTCACCTACTTCTTCCTCAGTCATCAGTTTAAAATCCTGAAGGGAATTTCAATAAAACCCTTGAGAATTTTTCAATAACCAGAGTTCTGCAACCTCACAGTGCTGCTGTTTTGTTGTGTTTAAAAAGTATGATATTTAGCTTTTTATCTTAAAAATTAGACTTTTGGGCAGGCTTCCGGAATATATATCATCTAAAGCACAATATAAAACAATGGGACTGGGTGAGGTCTATTTAACAAGATGGCTACTATCAGTAAAAATAAAGGGGGTTATTCCGAATTGTGGCGTATAGGTGTGAATTCGCCATATAAAGACAGTCACAATTGACTGCTACTGTCGCAGTCACGTCTTTATAATGAGGATATTGTCGCAATCACGACTTTATTATGGAAATATTGTCACAGTCGCAATTTTAAAAACTGTTGCGGTCGTGACTTTACAATGGGGAAATTGTCGCTGTCGTGGATTTGCTATGGGAATCCGCTGTTTGAGAATTCGCCAGTTGAATTCGAACCTTAGTGAATAATGATTTTGATTTAAGAGTATTGTTCAATATCACTGGTATTATCAAAAAAATGAAAATAGATGTAAATTCTGTTAAGGGATTTGCCAAATAGATTAATAAATCACCTGTGTACAGCAACAATTTTTAATAAGTGTACAAGTAAAGAGACCAAGAATTTCAGGGGACAGTATAACAAGTTAGGCCAGGAGTTCAATAGCTTACATGGTTTTAACAATTAAAGTAAGGAGCAACCTGGCATGTTCCTCGGGGGAGGGAAAAGGAAGGCACATTTCTGATTGAGTCCACCATTAATCATTTCCCCAGCAGATTAGTTGTAATTATTTCAGAAATGGGTCAGACAGGCTAAGTGTTATTTATACTTATCATATACTGTATATTGCTATGCCATGGAACCAAATGCATTTTCCACAAACTAACATTGGAATCAGCATATGCTATTTCAATATTTCTGTGAATACTGATCTGAGGCTATATATGTATAATAAAATTATACTACATACATGCATACACCAGGGACAAAACCTGTACAAAAGGAACTTAAGGAGTGCTGCTTTTACACACACAAATATCTTTCATTTTTGTTTGGATCTTAACCAGTATTCACATTGGCTCTGTAATTATATGATATGTTTCTGTAAAAATATAAGGATTTTCTAGGTGTAAGCCTTCTGTCTTTCTATCTTTTCCATTAACCTGTCCCTCTATCATCATAATCAAATAGACATTGAGCTTGATAAAATACATTTTTTGACTGGTGTTTATAAAATAAAGAGAATGCTCTTGAGCTGTCTCTAACAAGTCTTGAGTTTGGTCAGGGTGAGTGGAAAGATTGATTTGCTTGTACTTTATCTTTTCATTAAAGTGTAAGTAAACCCTATTTATAAAGTTTGCCCCATTAAAGTATTGCAAAATGTAAAAACGATTAGTAAAATCCTCTCTCACCTCTTCACTGTGCAGCACTTGTTATCTCTCTGTAAAATAATCCTCCTTCCTGTAGTGGAGAAGGCCACGTCTTCAACCCTCACATTCACTTCTCTTCAAACACAGAGTGTCAGAATTCAGTGCCTAAGGGCTTAGCAGTGAGCGGAAAGTATCAGATTACTAAGCATGCACTAGCAGAATGAGTCATTGTGTGACCTCATTAGGGGGTGGGGCTTCTCAGGACTATTACAGGAAGCAAGTACATACAGAAATGCAGGGGAGACAGGCTACAAGATTAAGAAGTGAGAACTGAAAAACACAAAAACGTTTTTACTTTTAAATGTTTCAGTTTATCTTTATACATTATAAATACAATATATATGTATAGTTTGGTCAATAACTATACTTAAACTTTAATGTAGTAATGAGTTGTATTCTACCCTAGTGCATGGTATCAATACAAACCTATAGTGCTTGCTTTAAATACAACTCAGACTGGGGATTATTCACTAAAGTCCAAATTGTTGCATATAGGTGTGACTTCACCAGCTAAAGACAGTCGCAATAAACTGCTACTGTTGCAGTCGCATCTTTATTATGGGAATATTGTCATAGTCACGAATTTACTATGTAAATTTGTCACAGTCACAACTTTAAAAATTGTCGTGGTCGCGACTTTACAACGGGGAAATTTGTTATGGGACTTCGCTGTTTGAGAATTCGACAGTCGAAATCTCACCTTAGAGAATAATCCCCTTAGTCTATTCATGTATCTACTCTGTCTTAGTAACGTCCCACTACGGGGGTTATCAGCTAAAGTCCAAATTGTTGCGTAAAGGTGTGAATTCACCAGCTAAAGACAGTCACAATAGACTGCTACTGTCACAGTCGCGTCTTTATAATGAGAATATTGTGACAGTAGTGGCTTTATCATGAGAATATTGTCACAGCCGTGGCTTTATCATGAGAATATTGTCACAATTTTACTATGGAAATATTGTTGTAGACACAACTTTAAAATTATCGTAATTTTACAATGGGAAATTTGTCAGGGTCGCGGATTTGCTACGGGAATCCGCTGTTTGAGAACTTGACATTCAAATTCTCACTTTAGACAATAACCCCCTAAGTGTCTATAGCTTATTCAACAGCTATATGAACTGTCATATAGTACTTATTTATATCCACCTCCTGTTACACCTCAGCTGTTGAAAAGAAAAATTGGGATTTAGTCAATCTTGGCTCAAATGCCTTTTTTAACATTGTAGAGTTGTGTCTCTTGGTTGATTTTAAGTGGTGTAGTTAAAAATCTATTACTCCTCCTTAGTCAACAGCAACCCACAGAATTTTATGTCTTTCATTGCAAATTCAAAAGCTGTACTAGGAAAGGGCATGATGGATATTCATGGATTGGATGCACTGATAGCCTCCCCAGGAAGAGATCACCTTCCACATGATAATGGGACCACACATGGAGGAGGTAAGAAAGAATGCAGACAGCTTTCAGTAAATTGTGCCATTGTGTTTGCCTTGTAACCCAGAGTAATCATAACCACGCTGTTTTAATTTTACCATGATGGGGGGTAGTGGGACACAAGGAATGCCAAGATATTGCTTTCCAGGCCATTGTACAGGAGCTTTTTCTCACTAGGAAAGGCCAACTGGTTTGCTGAAATTGGTACCTATCATCATGAGTTTTGAGGCACCTTGAAAGACATTATTACTATATTTTATTTAGTCATAAAATTATAAAAGAAGACTTTAGAGTGTTGTGGGATTCCACAGCAGATTAGCAAAGGTGTTTTTCATCCTGAACAAAGAGTGTCAGTAGGCTAGTGTCTTCAGTGGCTCTACCTAGTGTCTTCAGTGGCTCTACCTAGTGTCTTCAGTGACTGTACCTAATGTCTTCAGTGACTGTACCTAATGTCTTCAGTGACTGTACCTAGTGTCTTCAGTGACTGCACCTAGTGTCTTCAGTGACTGTACCTAGTGTCTTCAGTGACTGCACCTAGTGTCTTCAGTGGCTCTACTTAGTGTCTTCAGTGGCTCTACCTAGTGTCTTCAGTGGCTCTACCTAGTGTCCTTAGTGGCTCTACCTAGTGTCCTCAGTGGCTCTACCTAGTGTCTTCAATGGTTCTGCCTAGTGTCTTTAGTGGCTCTACCTAGTGTCTTCATTGACTGTACCTAGTGTCTTCAGTGGCTCTACCTAGTGTCTTCATTGACTGTACCTAGTGTCTTCAGTGGTTCTACCTAGTGTCTTCAGTGGCTCTACCTAGTTGAGGTCCCACTGAGTAAGAAAGAATTAAGTGTATATGACCAAAGTGAAGAAAGATAATTTTAAATATGATATTCCATGGCTTTGGGGATAGCTTTATCTTGCCAAAATCTTTAATTTGTAGAAAAGATTTCATTGTTAACTGGCTGCATGTGATAATGATAAAGCAAAGGCATAATTACTTCTTACTTAATATATATGCCATTTCCTCTCTTTATTACAATAAAGACTGGACACAGGGGAGCTGCACACTGCAAACTAGCCTACGCTGCCTAGCAAGACACAATCACTGGCAATAAGTGAATAACCTTTACAAATCTGGATCTTGCAGCCTCCTGTAATGGATATGCAAATATTTTGTTCATAGAAATGGAGGTGGGAGCTGGATGTGTAGCATTCTGTTAAATGAGGATCAAAGCACACCACAAACTCTAAGATCCCCAGAGCTGAAAGCCACGAGTATCTAAACAGGACATGTGTGGGCCAGAGAGAATTCACAAGAACAAGGGCTGCTTTGTTTCATGCCTGACTCCTTGGCTGCAGTGTTATGTAAAATGATAAAAAAATATACAACTGTGATTGACGTAGATTTTGTAAAGCAAGGGGTATTGGCAAAGACATCTGAGATAATGATATTAATACTTTCTTAAGAGTACTGTTCCCTTTAAAAATGTATTAGAATTTGTGCAAAATTCTCAAACTTAGGAGCATATGTGGTGCTGTTATCCTTAACTAAATGTCTGATTGATTTTCATGGGTTACAATACCAAAGGACCTGTGTTGTGTTGTTCATCTCCACCTAAATAACCCCTTTAAGGTTGTTTAATAACATATGTTTAACCCTTTAAGTGAAAGCTGGTACAATTTTTTTACCATATAAGGCCATTGTGGAAGGCCACCTTTTATGTCTCTCCTTCACTGCCAGAATTTTCCCGTTGCCTGAAAATTTAAGGGCTGGTAAGGCACAAAATATTCATTTTAACAAAATAAGGGGAGTGCCACACCAAAGGTGGAAACAGTGGTTAAAGGGATATTATCACCTCCAGAGTATCATCAAATCATATAAATCATCAAGGAAAAACTTCCTATCTTGTTCAACGATGAAACACTAAGGGAAATCTTGCAAAGTGGTCATAGTTGTGCGTCTAGGAAAGCTCCAACTATGGCCCTGTCTCTCTCACCATCAGAGTATAAGGTATCTAAACTGAAAACTTGGTTATAAACATGTGGAACGTATAAATGTGTGAGTAGAAAATGTATATGCTGCCAACACATATTAATAAGTACACATTTTAATAGCATGTCAACCAAACCTTGTTTATTAACAAGCAATATGCCATCTGCAATACAAAGTCTGTAGTTTATTTGTTGATGTATAAGATTTCCATTACACAATACATGGGACACACCTCCAGATCCATCAAGGAAAGGGTACATGAATGTGGGCAAACATTATTCTACACATGGTTCAGACCCTAATTGTCTACAAGTCCGTGAGAAGTATTTAGGGGTTCTAGAGGGGGTGATCTATTCAGAACTCTAAGCAAATGAGAGGTGTATTGGATTTTTGTTTGGAATACAAAAATATCATTAGGCCTAAATTACGAGTGGGATTTACAACAATTTGTTTATCAGGTTTGAATATTAGATATAATATATATTTTATCATTTTATCTAATATCCTATGCACCTTTATATGCCCAGATATCTTTTTGTATATGTTTTTGTTTTTTATTTTCTTTTTACTCTTTCTTGTTCGTATTGTATCGTTATTTTGAATTATGATTATGACTGCATTAATGGAACTTTATTGTGCCATAATTTTAAGTATTGTATGCTGTTTATTATTACTATGAAATGTTCATTGTTGGTTCAAGGGCACATTTCACTGCTAAGTGGTAACTCTATTTTATGCAGATGTGGGAACTAGGACTCTCTTTAGCCGCCTTGTGGCTCGGAGAGCATCTCCCAAGCCCTGCCCATGACCTACAACACCACTTCTGATTGGCCTTCGGCATGTCATGTAATTGGGAGAGTGTGCTCCTCCCTCTTTGTGGCTTGAAAAAACATTGTCGCCGCTGGAGGAGGGAGTGAAATGGCTCCCTTCTCTTCTAAGTTTGCTGACTCCTTGCACTAGATGGTTAGAAGTTGATATGCTGTTCGCTTTGCTTTTACCCAACAATACTAAAATATAAAGAAAAAAAGCTGAAATAATGAATGATTAAAGGGACAGAAAGAATCAATCTGTATAGGTCAGCCTAACTCTTTAATACATTTTAACCTTCCTAGCTCCAGATGTAAGTCTTTACATATCAGGAAGTGAAAGCAGCACATAGAAATCCATTTTGGGATTTATTCCCTCCCCCTTCCTGTGCCTAGGACACTGCTCACTTCTGAGCAAGCTAACTCAAGTCTCTGCCCCCACATGAAGTGGGTTGCTATTAAGCTGAGTATCACATAACTGTAAGCAGGACCCAACTATTTAAAAATGTCAGTAGTGAAGATTGCAGTTTATGAATAATAACATTGCTTGGATTTCTATAGAAAGGAAAGAGTGTATTTGCTACCTATGAACTCTCCAGCTTCTCCAGCTGATCAAACAATATATCACCACATTTGTACTTTTTGTTAAAATGAATTTTGCATTGAAACCAAAGTTATTTCTAGGAAAAAGGTATTACGTTTTTTTTTTCAGCAGAATTTAGGCTGTAACATTCAAGGTCTCATTTCTATTGCTGATTATTTGAAATATGTATAAATATAATAGAAAAAAATTGGGAACAGCTAGGGAATTCAAGAGGTAAAATAGCAGGAGAGATAAACAGACTAGGAATAATGTAATTACATTGGTAGCTTAACGCTGAAGCTTTGTTTTACTATATCTTGTAATAATATGCTATATATGTCTATTGAATGTAAATTTTAGTAAATGTTCGCCAGCAGATGGAGCCCAATAATTAATTAAAAAAACTAAAATCAAAACATAAAGTGTCCAAACGCATGCAGAGTTTATCTTAACTGCTCTACCAGCAGTGTGCTTGCTTAACAGAAAGTAACAGATTGTTAGCAGTATAGTTCTGTTGGAGAAACTCCTTGTTTTGACTGATTGCAAGAAACCAGAAGCAGTATTTTAACACTCCTTGAAATCACAATGCTCTGAATCTAATGTAAATTCCCACAGTTCCTTGTGTAAACTAGCAGTATTTGCAATAAGTATAACTTGCCCTGACTTTCCGAAAGCATGGGACCCCCACCAATTAATCAACTGTAACAGAACAGCAGCCAACGGAAATATCATAAAACCAAAAAGAGAAATACGACAAACATCATACAATGATGTCAACATATTCAGATATCACAGAGGTCAGCAACCTATGGCTCTTGAGCCAGATATGGCTTTTTTGATGGCCATATCTGGCTCTTTCACTGTAATGAGCAGTGCAAGTTACAGTCTGCCGGCAGCGCTGTAGAGAGAATGCTCTCTCAGCGCTTCCGGGTTGCTAGCCAATCCGTAGCCACTGATGTTACTGGCTTCCAGGTTGCTAGCCAATCAGGAGCCACTGATGTCACCATGAGACCAGATTGCTAGCCAATCCTGAGCTGCTGACATCACCTGTCAAGAGGCCTGTAGATGGAAGGGTACCTCTATCCTAGTTCAGGGTGTAGGCAGGGGGGATCAGGGGGATATAAGCTAAGATGCATTTTTAATATACAAATGTCAATGTGACATTTTCAATTTCACTTTGCATGAGAGTTTGTTTTGGTCCGTAGTGGGTGTGGCCTAAGCATTGTGTGCCTGAAAGCTCCTAATAGGCAAATCTATTACTTCTGTATTTAATTCTAAATAAAGGCCTGTGGGTACTAATTTATTTTTTATCTATAAATACAGGGGGAAACATTTCATCTGTCTGGGGCCTTTCAAAGACAACCACCTTTTCATGCCTAATGAATGAGTCAGCCCTTTGTCCTTTAGATCATTTGCTGTGCAATATGGCTCTTAGGGGCTGATTGACTAAAGGGTGAATTCACCTCTCTACAATTGAAGTCACATCTACAAAATAGTTGCAAATTCACACAACCAATTGTCTTGTCACACAAGCACACAGCGGCAATTGCTGTCAAATGCATTGTGTGGCATAGTCAGTCGGATAGAAGTAGGATGCCATCAGCCCCCTCAATTCACCACTCTAATGTGACAAAGTGAAACGGGTGAATTCAGAGCAGTACACCTAGACGCATTTACTCCTTTGACACACTCCGCTGCTTAGTCAATTGTGGAAGTACCTGTACACGCGCACGGAAAGTGATGCAAAGTGCTCCATAAGATCATGACTACTGTAGTCACCACATCGCAGAATTTGCTCAATAAACAAATGTGGAGAAGTGGTGAATGGATGCAAATTCAGAGCTTTATGCAACTATTCTGTCTTTGGTCAATAAGGCCCTTAATGTTTGTGCATTGTTCAGTCATTCAAGTTTCATTATACAAGACACATGCAATTTGCACATTGCATTTTTAGTGGTGCAATACTGACATCCAGTGGCAAAAATACAAAACATCTTATACACACATTTTGTTTTCTGTAATTCTAGACTCTAATAGAGGGGAATACTTGCGTACTTGTGTGCGTGGGGGGGAATATGTGCATTCACCTTTCTTGCCTTAGGTTCATGACTTTTTGTGTTTTTAGTTTTAATTGATTTTGAGTTGATTTTTTTCCCGTTATCTGTACACCTCATTCTTTCCAGTTTTTACAATGCATTAGTTTTTCAAATACCTTTTAGAGTATGATCCTGCCCCAGATATTGCACAGTAAGTCCCACATTCCCATTCATTCATCCATACAAACACATGTGAGTTGATTATTGTGCATTTTCAATCATATAATAATCCAAATCCTGTTTTTTTCTTGTAAAAACAGAATTAGCTTCTTGACTTGTTTTTAAATATACAGTTGTGTGGCCTTGTCACTTGCCGGACAGCGAACAGTGTGGAATGGGCAAAGCAAATTGATTTATTTTACCATTATTTATTTACCATGAATTAATAATTTGAAGATAATTGTTTTAAAAGGCAAATAAACCCTTAACTAATAAAAGATGGCTAGTCTATTGAACTGGAAAAACAGACACGTGGATAGGTGCATGAAAAATGAAAAACACCACCAACAATCAGTGTATGGATAGGTGTGTAAAGGTGAGTATAATTATATGCTCACCAGATGGTAAAATAACTAATGACTTTAAAAACTTTTATGGCCAAATCCAAGGATCCCCTCTTGAAAAAGAGATGAACTAGATGCAGATTCCGGTCCAGTGGCTTTCTTGGTGTATGACTTTTAGAAGGATATAAAACAGGGAACCTCCATAGTGTAAAAACCCAATTTATTAAAATAGCAATGTAAAAATCTACTCACATTTGATATAGATATAATGCACTCATAAAATCATTAATAAAAGTCCTCTCCTCCACGCATTTCACCACATCAGCGTGGCTTCATCAGGAGGAAAGTTCTGTGTGCGATTTTTACAAGTAAAGTGTAGGAATACATGCCATTTCAAACCAAATGGGATTTTTAGTTTTACTGATCCTTTGCTGTCTGTGTCCTAGATTATCCCAATTATTGCCTCTATTGGCTATACTTGCACATCCATAGTTAAATTAACTAATGTGTTAGTATGTGTGCAGAGATCAACTAGCAACTAAATAATGCACATTTATGTTGATTTCCACCGATGGCAAATGTAAGAATTATGACTGAGCTTATTGTAATGGTCATTGTGAAGGTTGATGTTACAATGGCATCCCAAACTGGTCTCAGAAAAGGTCAATCCTGCTGTGTAGACAGGGGTCTGGGACACATGCTTCATATTACATACCATGGTTCTTATGCTGTGCAGCTGCCAACAATCCATTAGTTACAGTGGGGAAAAAAAGTATTTAGTCAGTCACCAATAGTGCAAGTTCCACCACT
>WMED01021640.1:0-11863 GCA_019650415.1 Pipa parva
GGCGCAGTCGCCCGAACTGTTCGCACTACTTCGGACAATGGTGAATTCCCCCCAAAGTGAATCACAAGAACCACAGTTCCTACAGAAATTCTGAGTACCCTGGGTTGGCTACCTATAGCAGCAACTGCCAGGTACTGCACCTGTATCTCTACTTCTGTCTGATCTACCTATTTCTGAATATTTTTGTGAGCTACAATTTCCTTTTTATCACATTTGTATTTTTGGATATTAATACTGAAGTCTCAGGATCCCATATTTGTCTATATAGCACTACACTGCAATCCCATTGTACCACTCTAGGTGCCACCATTCCTCTGAATCCTTGCCAGGGCCCATTTCAAAGGGTAAATCCTAGATATAACCTGTGCTTTACTGCTACAGCGTGTGTAAAGCTGGTAGATTTGGTATTCTTTTTCATTTATATGGCACTGATTTACAGAGATTCTTCATTCACTTCAGTCCCTGCCCCATGGAGCTTACAATCTAGTTTCCCTATTCAGTCACACACACATAGACAGTCACAGATGTATGTTTTTGGATGGCAGAAGGTTTGGACATCTTGTGAATCTGACCCTTAGAGTAGGTTATTATTATTAAAAAAAAATTAATTCTAGCTGTCATTACTCTTTATAGTCCTGCCAACTTTTGTTTTAATTAATATGAAAGCGCTATTTTAGGGTCTTAAGCATTCACTTGGCACTGAAAGGGCTCATCATCCATCTTTCATTTTTAAGTAATCCTATTTAATATCTGACAGTTTTAATAAATTGCTATTTAATTTTTAGTGCCACAAATATAGTCTGCATTATCCATGTATGTATCTGTGCCATTAGCAAGTCCCCATTTACTAATCAGTGCTGCAGTCCCTGTGACAGTGTGACATACAGTATACTGCTTGTGTTATTAGATTCTTTACCTGTATTTTCTAAAGTGGCCACTAGAGAGTGCTACTGTAGCGATAAATTCTGCAGAATATTTCAACAAGGCCACAAATCATACAGCTGCACAAACAAGCTGGCCTGGGAACTGGATGTACCTGGATGAATGCAGTAGTTGTTTTTGTTTCTGTTTTGCAGATGCTCCTGTTCCTGAATGAGCTACATGAAATCTTGCATTGATTCATTTGTTGCTGTTTTTTCTCCTTCTCCCCTTTCTATTTATTTATGGAAGTCAGATAAACCTTATGCTTTTATTTGTTAGAATTATTATTAATTATATAGCGCTGACATTTTACTCTGAGCTTTACAGAGAACATGTGACTATTCACAGGAATCCCCAGAACTAGTGGAATTTACAATCCAATTTATCAGCCTATTCCTTTAATACGACAAGCAATCTAGATGAGATTTAAGCACAGATGTGTTTAGAGAAAAAAATGGGGTCAAACAATCCGTATAAGCAGAATGGCAACAGCTATTGCGCCCTGGTCTTTACTCCCAGTGGGTCTGACTACTCCAAAAATATTTGGCATTATTTTGTTGGGTGGGGGTCGGATTTTGTACTGGGTGCCCATGAGCTTACAGTTATATTGCAATACATTTATACTACTGTAGCAAATGCTGGTTGACAAAGAGCCTCATTGACTAAAATCTGAATAGTTGCATACAGTTGTGAATTTGTGTCTATTCTCCACTTCCCCATGTTTGCTTATTGAGCAAAGTCTGCAAAGTGGTGAATACGCGACCAACTCGAGCGACTCCATGAGTTACGAACTTACGGAGCTCTTCGCATCATTTTGCGTGCTTGTGCTTGTACTACTGACTAAGCTGTGGAGTGGTGTGAAAGGTGAACTTCTCCTCTTTAACCTGTTTGACTTCCCCATTTCAGACTGGTAAATTAGGGGGCTGATGGCAGGGCTCCAGTGTTGCAATAAGGCGACTATTCATTCAAAAGTGACAATGGGGACTTCGACTAAGTGACCACATGACCTAGGGACAAGGTGACAGAAATAAATAGAATATTCACAGAATACAGTTAGTGGGATATGGTGAAGTGATAAAAATCTGAAAAAGAAAAAGCGCAACACGAAAAAGACACCTAATAGCGCCTTATCAAAAATAAAAAGAAAAATTAAAGGAGAAGTAAAAGCCCAAAAAATATAAATGCAGAACAAGTGTACTGTGTGAACACTGAAAGATGAAACACCATTAGATATTGTGCTCCAAATTTTCTGTGCAATATTGACAATATTATGCGCTTACCAACTGGCAAACGATTAAAGCCATAAGAAAAACCAGATGGGAAAAACCAGGCAGAATCTTGGTAGATAAGAATAAGGATATGGCTTCAATCTTAGCTACACATATCATGGATATTCTCCTCAGACAGCCCAAAAAAACAGAATAGCTCTCAAAGCATAAATCCGATTTTATTAGAGACAATTTAAACAGCAACTGATATACTCACAAACATAGAAGTATTCAGTGCATATCATAGAAAATCCCTCTGTGGTGCAATACCAGCAAAACTCTGAGCGATGTATCTTAAAAAGACCTCAACACGTTTCTCTACTTTGTGGCTTCCTCAGGAGGTAATTAGGGATGGTGAGACTGACGTCACTGCTCTTCACTTGTCAAATTTGTCTCACTCCACATGACTTCTCATTCGACTTCTATCTGCCTGACTCCACCACATTACACATTCGACACATTTACCACCCTCCACCTGTTTGGGAAGTGTATTCGCAGCTTAGTCAATGATGAGAAGTGAATTTGTGTCTATTTTGGCTATGCAACTCGAACTGTACCAAAGTAAATTTGACACGCGAATTCGGACTTTAGTCAATGAGGCTCATAATCTCAAATTAAAAATCACAATTGGACTTGCTCTTGTGTTGCTGATGCATGAAATTGCACTATTGCAATTTTTCACACATTTCTCACATCTGCACTGTTATTATAGGTGTGCATTCGCACATTGTTAGTAATATTCCTGCTGCATGCGAATGCACTAGTCACATCTGCACTATTATTACAGGCGTGCATTCGCACATTATTGATAATATTCCTTCTGCATGCGAATGCACTATTCACATCTGCACTGTTATTATAGGTGTGCATTCACACATTGTTAGTAATATTCCTGCTGCATGCGAATGCACTATTCACATCTGCACTGTTATTATAGGCGTGCATTTGCACATTGTTAGTAATATTCCTGTTGCATGCGATTGCACTATTCACATCTGCACTGTTATTATAGGCGTGCATTTGCACATTGTTAGTAATATTCCTGTTGCATGTGGATCTGTTCATATGATTGCATTAATTACAGGCTCGAACTACTTCCAATGTGCCCCATTTAGTTGGCTGACAGTCCTCTGGGGACGCCCATGATATCATCAGAAATCCTTACACATGCACAGGACTCAGGCTATAGCGATGCCAGCGGAAAAACAAGAGGGGGCCGGGGCCAATCCTGCACCGGGACCCACTGTCTTGACATTGCCCCTGAGTGGTGCTGATCATCAGACTCTTGCTTATCTTTAATACACTAAGAGCTTTTCTCTGTTCTCTCCTTGCACCCAGATTATTTCCAGTGACACTGGAGGTCGATGCTGCATTATGAATTAAATCACCCAATACAACAAAAGAGTCACGGCTTCTGGTTGTGGAGTGCATTGCTGAAAAATGCCTTTGTAAAAGTGTTTGACTGCATGGCTTAGAGAAGAGCGGTCACTTAACCACCTGTAAGGGTCAGCACTCTTCCAAATGTGTCCCAGGCCAGCCTCCCTATCAAATGCTTAAGCTCCTACTTGCACACACAGAATAGCTGTGACTCCCCCACATACATATACTCCCAGGAAAATGTGCCAGGAGTTATTTGTGAAGCTGCTGGAAAAGCTATTTCATTTCTATATTAGCAGCACAGGGAAAGGCGTCTCAGCACATCATATCACTTACATACTGCCATAGCCCTTAGCAGGCATAGTTACATCATTTGCTCTGACTCGGCAGTTAACCCTTGCAGCATAGCCACCATTATGGGATAGTGAACAGCAGACTTTTTAGCATATCTGTCCCATAGGCTGATCTTACATATAGCAGAGGCAGGGGAAGCAATGAGAGGCCCTTTGCTGAGCTGCTCCCATTAACTGCCCTCATATTTTAGTGATCCCATTACAAGCCAGATCTTGAATCAGTGGTTGAAGCAGGACCACTAACCAGCTTGCATGTGTACATATGTCTGAGCGTGCTTTGGAGGGAGGGGTTATAGTACAGCTTTTGCCCCTGTAGACAATCCAATCCTGGTTCATATACAAGTAAAGGCTGGACTGCCATCTGAGTATTAACCGCACATGGTGTACCAGATGTTTAATATAAAAGTAACATACCTTGCTGGGAAGCTCCAGCTGAATAGAATGGATAGTGCTTAGCTGATTATTGGGAATGATTGAATAGCGTAAAAAAAACAAACACACATCCCGCTGGCTTTTTATTTGGTATGTAGGCATGTTCTTCCAGTGAAATGCTGGTTTAAATGACAGGAAGCGTTTGCCAGTGGTGGAGAAGGTAAGTGGAGTCTGGTGCAGATCACTGGGAGGCAAACTGCATTATCTGACATTGCAATTACACAGTATAATAACAAGAGTTAAGATATCGACCTAGACCAGCGATATGATAAACTCCATTCACCTACAGCCAGTTGTTTAATGTAAATAGCTGATTAGAGATGTGGCAACATCTGACACGTGTTCCATTCATTTCCACTGCTATTTTCTAATGTGCATGCAGTAGCTGTCCCATCTTTACAATATTCCCTATATATCTTGTACTTGCAGGAGACCTTTATAATGTGCATCATGACCTCGCATAGCTAAATAACGTGTTACATTGATGTGCTGTCACCAATTGAGCAAACCATTTCCAGGTAATTCTTGTGGAACTCTGGGAAGTTAGAATGTATTGCGAATTACTTATCATCGCTTGGCCAGGTTCCATGTAGTATAAAAAGGTTTCACAAGTCAGTTCATGTTTTCGGCTTGGAACTGTGTAATTAAATAAAGAGTACATGTGCATTTATCCATTTTTTAAAGGTGATTACAGCGAAACAGCAGGTTATTTCAAATGGGTAAATATTGGGACTTTGCCATTTAACCGGTGATCTATCACAGAATATCATTTGGCAGTATCATTATAAATGAATGGGTTAAGTTGTCCGATATAAAAGGTTATCAGAAGCTTTTATTTAGATGTTATTCAAAACTGCAGAATGTTCACATGATCCTCATTGCTTGCATCATCCTATGCTCCTGTATATTAAGGCATGGATGGTAAATAACTCGCTCCTTAAAGTGCACCTGTCACCTCAAAACTAATACTAATTTAGCTTGTACTAATGGAATAAATGTTTTGTAAATATATATGTATTAAAAAATGTGCCTTTATAAAGTGTTTCTCTCTGTCATCTTCCCTGTCAGCCTGACTTATCTTTCCTGAGTCTGGTGGGTGGGGCTAAATGATGATTGACATTATACTGCTCCAATCAGATCCCTGCTAGATTGTGATTTAAGGGATCTGATTGAAGGAGCTATAATGTCAATCATCATTTAGCCCCACCCACCCAACTCGGGAAAGAAAAGACAGGTTGACAGGGAAGATGACAGAGAGAAATGCTGTATAAAGGTATTTTTTTGAAAATACATATATAATTAGAAACACATTTATTTCATTAGTACAACCTAAATTAGTATTAGAGTTTTTTGTTGACAGGTGCACTTTAAAGGAATACAGGAATAAATTTACTAACAGGGAAATACTTTTCCCTGGTAGGTCAGTATCGGCGATATCCATATTAAAGAGCTCCATTGAAAATAATATCAATTTTAGTGGTATGAATGCATCCATATTTATCGATATCCATAAATTATTTTCAACTTTACATAATTTATGGGAAAAAGAAAATGCGGTGAGAAAACAAAACGGGAAAAAATGGGTGAAAATGGTCGAAAAACAGAAAATGATCTTAGTCCATATCCCCCAGTCTTAATGCAAATCCTTTGCTAATCAATGTTACAAACTACTGGTAAAGGAGATATGAGCGACATTGAGAAGAAGCAAACAGAAATTATAAGGGACTCAGATTATTATTTTAGGTCTGGACTGGTGCAAATGCTGAATATTAGAATGTTATGCTCAACGTGTTTTCATGTCTGTATAATTTTATTTATAAAGCGCCACAAATTTACGCAGCGCTGTACAATTCAGCAATACAAATATAATACAGACATGGGAAAAGTGCATTAAACAATACGAGTAAAATATCACGAGGATACATCACTTTATGTGCTAGGTTGTGGTTGACACAAGAGGTTGGAGGGTAATGCCCCATAGAGCTTACAGTCTAAGTACTACAATCATGCAGTACTCCATTTCTGATGCTTTATAAACAGGGATTTGTTTTATGGGAGAGAATGACATTTTCAGTAATGGCACAATTACCATAAAATGGTGCTTTATTCAGTTTAAACTAACTACAGTGCCTCATATAAACTGCATTGGTAGCTGTGCAGGTCAGGGTGAGAAATTTGCTGATATTTATCAGATCTGCTCTAGAGTTCACGGTTTTAGGCCAGTGTCACACTGGCTGCTTTGTAGCCGATTAGACTCATTATTGTCTGAGGTGCAAAACAAAATAGCCCATGTAGATTATCCCAAAGGAAACAATGGATACTAATTTTTCATCTTAGCTACAAAACAGCTAATGTGACACTGGCTTTACCTGAAGAATAAGGCTGCTTTCAATTACTTTCACAACACTCATTTGATCTAATCATTTTTTTAGCAAGCCATAAGCAAAATATTTTCACATGCAGGGAACTATTGCACATAGATATTTTAATAAATGTATTTGATGCCTATGTTGCGAACTTTTTATTGATCCTTGTCATAGAACAAAAAATGAAAGTTAGTCATCTTGCATTGTGCTTGTTCCCATTGCTTAAAAAAAGAACACAAAAAACCCCCCAAAACAGTTGGATCTAAAAACCACTGATAAACGTAAAACAGGGGGGGGGGGGGGAATACTTACCGTTAACGGTTTTAGGCTCCAGCACTGCCTCCGGCATGTGATGCAAAGCCGATCTCTTCTGTCACCACTGTCATCCTCTTCTCTTCCTGCTTCCTACTGGATTTCATCAAGTTGAGCAAACGCAGTAGCAGAATTCTGATGTAAAACTGCTACTGTACTTGCTCAATTCCCTGAAATACAACAGGAATAGAAAGTGAAGTGGATTACAGAGCAGGAGGCAGCACTCGAGCTTAAAAACACTATCAGTCTTTCAAAAAGCAAAAACACTATCGGTAACTATTCCCATCCTAAAAGTAACCCCTAGTCCTAACTAGGATTGAGAGATCTGGGACCTTTCATTTGCATTGAGAACAAGGCTTAATGATGCTTTTATATGCCAGAAAACACAGTTAAGCACGTAGCAAACTGCATCAGGAAACAGGACTTTTCTGAAAAATCCATTACATTGAAATAAGATGTGTTTGCATCTTTAAAACCAAACAGCAGTCTAATTATAGATGTTGGCAGTTTAAAAAGAAATCCCGTGGGATAACAGTAATCATGGTTTTGTAGCTTGAAAGCTTCAAGCAGAGAAAAGAGAAGCTGGCAGTGCCACCGCCTAGGACCTCCTTACTGTGTACTTTTGCATGACATGTAGAACATGGGTTTGTTTCTAGCACAAAACTAATCACAGGATCAAACTTTATTTAACATCATTGTTCCCACCACTTCTCCCACATGCTGAGTTATTCCAAGCCACCTGGCATGATCAGTGTGACATAATGCACTGCCGCCACGTCTGTGTTCAGTATAAAGGGAAGAACTAGGACAATCTATTAATAATGATCGTTAATAGTGAATTTCAGAGTTCTGTACAGTTTAGAGAAATAGCGTTCATGTTTATATACAGGTAAGGCATATAATTTAGATTGTAAGCTCTATGGGGCAGGGACCTCCATCCTCTTGTTTCAGTCATGGCCTAGCACTTAGTGATGTATCTTCATGATTTTATGCTTGTAATTTACTTCACTTCTACTATGTAAAGCATTTTCCCATGTCTGTATTATATTTGTATTGAATTGTACAGTGCTGCATAAATTAGTGGCGCTTTATAAATAAAATGATACATACATACATACAAACATATTATGTATTACATCAAATGAAAGAAAAGACAGAACATGTAGAAATTTTGTAAACCAGCGTTGATCTGTTTACATAGTAGGGAAAAATGCAGTTGTTGGTTTCCACATTCTTCTGGTGTCTTTATTGCTGGAAAGTCAAGAGGTGGGTGCATGGAGTATCTGCTGGTCTATGCTTGTAATTTATTTCATTTGTATTATGTCAATAAAACCGATAAATTGTAATCAATATAGTGACATTACTAAATGCATTTATTTCAAATACATATTATCTATTCTAAGTGCAGTTTTTTAGAGCTATTATGGGGTCTTCTGTAGGTCCTCCCCAAGGTGTACCGGTTGGTTGTTCATTCTTCTGTGATCTCAATGTAAAGCTCTTCCCACAAGAAATCAGCAGGGTCTAGGTCTTGCGATTGTGTCAATCAGTCCATAAAAGCTGGTTCTCTGGCTCTCTCTATGCCCTCCCCCCTACCTTCAAGGTGACAACAGAGGATTGTGGGAAATGAAGGGTAAATATTAGTACACTTGTTTATGGTGCTCATCGTCTTCAGGTTGAATGATCTTAAGTGAATTAGTTGAATTTTTTTCCTTTACTAAACTAGTAAGACTGAAAGCAATGCAGATTTGTATAATTGTTTACATGCACAATTAAACACCCTATGATCTTGTAGGACAGCAGTTGGGGACTGCTCTGGGCACTTCTGCCTCCTCAATATAAAAAGGTAAGTGACCTGGTTTTATGATCACATGACCATATAAAGTACAGTGAAGATGAATCTGGGAGGTAAACATTTGTTCAGAAGGTGACATTTAACTGAAATTAAAATTGCAGTGGAGACAGAATATTAGTACACAGCAGCTGTTGATGCCATTAACTACTTTAGACTCTTATCATAATTACTATTCTGCATATACTCGCTAATTATTTAATGGAGCGCAAACAACACTTTATGGAAAGGTCTCTCCAGTAACTCTGTTACTATAGCTCTCTCTCTGCTGTCCTGTAGCTTAGCTCAGCTAAACTGGAACAGCACAGATGCTACTGTGTTTTCTTTAGTAAATGGAAAATCTACTCATTTCGTGTATTAGTCCACTAAAAATAGCCATGATGAACAATATGGTCAGGTGATTTAATTAATTATTCACAGGATGAACAATTAGAGACGAGACCATGGGAAAATTTATCAAAAATACAGTATATACACTTCATGAGTTAATTCGATGCATATGTGACAACCCTCCTGTATTGTAGCAAAGTCAGTTGTGCATATTCACTAAACAGCGATTGCTGAGCAAATTGTTGCAAATCATTATTTAGCCCTTACTAAGCATAGTCATGCTATACCCAGCTGCAGCAGCTAAAAGCTATATGCCAGGCCCAAACCAGGATAAATGGGAAGGGGTGGAGAAAGCAATGGCAAACTACTCCTCTATAAGTGATGAAATATTTTATGAATTATCCAAGCAGGATTTCGAAGAGGTCGCGGAACCAGAGATCAAATTGAAAACCTGCAGTGGATCCTGGAGAAGATGCAAAAATATCAACAGGATGTATATATGAGCTTCATCAACTACAGCAAAGCATTTGAACTGCATTGACCATGACAAGCTATGGGAAAGTCTAAAGCAAATGGGCAACCCAGAGCATCTGGAAGAACTGATAAGGTCACTCTATGTTAATCAGGAAGCTACAGTCAGGACAGCATTTGGCAACATGGACTTGTTTAAGATCCAGAAAAGGGTTTCGACAGGGCTGCACTCTATCACTATGAATCTATGCACTCTATCACTAGCCCTGTTCAGTCTGTATGCTGAAACGATTATGAGACACTGCAATCTGGATGCATCACCAATCGGAGTGAAAATTGGTGGTAGAAACACAGACAACCTCCGATATGACAACAATACTACTTTTCTTGCAGAAAGTGAAAAAGACTTGGAATATTTGGTTGAAAGAGTCAAAGAACAATGTGAGCGCATGGGGCTATACTTCAATATAAAGAAAACAAAGCTAATAAATACAGCAAACAATGGTACAGTCCACTTAATCGACAAGAAATTGAATCGGTCAAAGATTTCCTCTTCCTTGGATCCAAGTTTAATCGTAGCAGTAAATCAGGGGCAGAAATCAGAAGAAGAATCGCAATTGGATGCAGTGCAATGCAAGGAACTTGCAAATATATGGTAGAGCAAATATATTAGCAGCGCAATAAGATCTGTATGGTCAATGCAATAGTTTTCCCGATCTCCGCATATGCATGAAAAAGCTGGACACTAAGAAGGCAGATGGAAAAAAATCAATATGTTCGAACTATGGTGTTGGAGAATAATGATGCACATACCATAGTTATCAATGGTCACAAACAAGATGATCCTAGAACATGTTAAACCAAAAATATTGTTACAGGGTAAAATAAACACCCAGATCAAAAGGTTAGAAGCTACTCACAAAGACACTTGTCAAAAGGCCTTGAGAATCCGTAGTCTGCAAATAGATTCGTCCCTTTAAGCAAGTTAGCTATATTAAAGAGAAAAACTGCAATAGCGTAGTCAGTTCACACATAGAAATTTATTATGAACAGGTACACTCATATTTAAAAGAATGAATAAATGTTTGATCAATCGCAAGTACAGTACTAAATGAACTCCAACGAGTTTCATTCTTTCTTCAGGACTTCATCAGGGACACTCCCTGAAGAAAGGACGAAACACGTTGAGTTCACTTGAGTACTATACTGGCGATTGATCAAATATTTATCCAGAACATGCAAGTAAAGTGGTGTGAAGTGCTCTGTAAGTCTGCAACTTTTATCATGGTAATGATACGAGAGAATTTTTTGCAGGAAAAATTTGTCATCTAACATTTTCCACTAAAGAAAATTATGTATGGAAAAGACTGAATTGTTAAAAATGACACATTCAATTCCAAATTGACATTTTTTTCACTTAGTTTTAAAAAGCGCAGTGTAAAATTCACTAGTGTGACTCCAAGCCTCAGGAAGAAGCAGGTTATTAAAGATTTTACTGTACCAGGTAGAGCAGATGCTTCCCAAGATTAGGATTTCCCCAGTCTGAGATCTCAAAAGGCTTCAGAAGAGGAGGTCTCTTAGTTTTCCAGTCTATTAATCTGTTTGATTAAACAGCATGCAGTGTTCCCTTAGTTCCATGGTGCCCAATTTTTTACAGCACTGACCTCTAACCTATAATAGGGCTACTGTACACACTGTACACTGTATTTAGGTGTGTAGGAGACTCTGCTTTCATCCCATTACCAGCCTGGAACTTTGGATTTGTGCGTCTGAATGGATTTCAGCACCAGTAACAGCAGAAAAAAAAATCCCATTTTAATTGTAGCTATTCTCACATAGTATTAATGAAAATGTTATCATGATTTGTATTACTTTGAGTTGCTTTTCTTGTGGTTGCACAGACCTTTTATTTGTGAAAAAGGAGTCATGTGGCTTTATAGTGATGGTGGTAATAACATTTAAAGGAACAGTAACACTAGAAAAAGAATCTAGAAAAATCACATTTTTATTGACATGACAGGTATTCCTACATTGAACTGGTAAAATAATCATTGAAATGTAATTCCTGTATTATTTTGAGTTTGTTTTTCTTCCTTGTGGTTTCAAACATCTTGTATGTGTTATGTAAACCTCACCTACTCTATTTTTTTTGTAGTCATTTTCTTTTTAAACCTATTATACCGG
>WMED01021641.1:0-11862 GCA_019650415.1 Pipa parva
TGGTGGAACTTGCACTATTGGTGACTGACTAAATACTTTTTTTCCCCACTGTACATTTAAGCCTTTTTTCAAAACCTCAAAACTATATATAATTAGCAATATTGATCAATAAAATCCCTACATTATACAAAAGGAGACTTTTTTTTTAGGTGTGGGAAACTTTCTTCCCCATAGTCTGGTCTTTGTAGTGAAAGCTGATATAACAGAGATGCTAGATTTGTAAATAAACAATGATTTCAGCTAATATTATTACAGTTCAGTGTGTGATGACAATGCTCAAGTGAACAAGTTCAAAGGCTTCCATACCCCCTACACAGCATCCTGCAGCAGTGTCAGATAGAATTCAGTGGGGGTCACAGGTTTATCAGCAGAGGTTTGCAAACGTGCCACCCAGGTAGATAAAGCATCACCTTCAACTCTCTCCACTGCCTTTGAAGGAGGAGCACAACCTCTCTCTCAGTCATGAGGAGATGAAGCCAGGCTGACATGTGATACTAACATTTGTGTTGGATATGACTGGACATGCACTGTCTGTTGTGTGTCTGTGTGTGCGCTATAGACAGAAAGCTTGGCTATGCATAGGATTAATGGCAGGCTGAGCATATTATACTATTTTGTTGACTAATGGCAGTGAAAAAATATCAAAGCATCTAGCTCTGACAGTGGTGAAAGTGTCATTTTTACACGACATGAATCTACCCCATGCTGATGCCTATTTGTATGACTGCTTGTTTACATATGCGTTGAATTCCATTCATTAATGAACATATATTTACCTTAGTAATATCTCCTCCTAATGCCTTGCATACCTAGAAAATCTTTCACTGGAATCTTTATTTAGTTTAATGCTCGAAACAACCACCCTGTAAAGCGGCACTCACTTTAACTCCTTCTAACATGAAATTCACAGGGTGAACTTTAATTCAAAGAAAGAAAACATATGTTTAAAGGGATATTATCTCCTCAAAATTGTTCTGTTTGAAAATATTCTTATTCCATGTTCCTGGGTCGCCCTAGCCAAAAATGTAAGCAAAAAATTATCATTTGGCCTTTGGGGTCTGCGACCTGTGTTGGTGCATGGAGCACAGTTCAGGAAGGCTCGCGGTGGTAGCCACCAACAGGAAGAAACATTAGAAGCTGTCAGCCATTAAGAATAGCAGCTGCAACATTTCCAGGGAGTAATGGGGACTCTGTGTTTAGCACTAGCAGAAGGCACCTTCCACCATAAGGTTAGCCCTGTATTTGCTGTTAGAAATGTCCCATGAGAATCTTTCCCATATACAGACAGGGGAATGCGGCCAATTACTCTTCTCTCCCCTGCCAGCACAAGAGAGGAGGAGCAAGGTAAAATGTGACTTTCTTTACAGGAAAAAAATTAATTACAAAAAAAAGTACTTATTTTAGGGATTAAAGCAGATATTCAGTGCACAATCCCACCTGCAGGCCTAAGATAAATAGGGGGAAGAAAGAGAGTTGGATTTAGACAATGGTCATTATTTAAGGTATGGATGTTTAATATAGATGGGTCGGAGATGTCACCGAAGGTATAGTGGGTGTATATATACACCTGTCCCCCCTCCCACCACACACACATTTATTTTCTCTGTTGACTTAATATGGAGTATCTGTGCAATCTGCAGCCCTCAATCTATACACTGATATTGCTCAGAAACAATAATGTATGCATGAAACAATCAGAAATAATACTTTTACTGTTGCATGTGGCAGGAAGGCCACAAAACTTTACATTTACCTTAGGCTCCCAATTTTCTTGAGCCAGTATTGATGTTTATTAAGCCAAAACCCTCTTCATCATCTAATACAGAAAGATGGAAACTGTATTTCAGCAACTGCTGACTAGCCATATAGCCATATGTAAGCAGAGTTATGTATAAACTGCATTATCTGTTTATCAATGTATTCCTACTTACAAATGTCCATTGTCTCGGATCAATTCCATCATAGAATTACTAGTGCCACACATGCTCTCCCTTTAACTTCTTTACTTGCTGAATATAGCACAGGATTCCTTCACATATCTGTTACTAAAGCAGTAAAATGCAGTGATATATTGGGTTTAATAGACCATTCCCAATGACTGTTGTTCATGTAGTTTAAAAACTAAGACCCGCAGTATGGAACCCTAATAAATAGACCACCTGGTGTTTAATTCTTTCCTTTTTTGGCTCTTTTCCAGTATTTACATGTGTTTAATTCCTGGTAATCATTCTAACAGTAGTGCTAAGGTTCAGATGCGCTTCTCATTTTCTTGCTGTGGTTGAAAGGAAGGCTGTAATACCCTATTCAGCTTTTGTATTCAAGTATACAAGATATATCTGTTTTAGAAATATCATAGATTCCTAAAAAAAATCCCATGTAGAATACAACTATTGCTCCTTAAAGGCACCGTCTTTTATTTTCTTCTTGTCCAAAGGCTAAGCATGGTGGTTTTTGCCTGCATGAACTGGTCAGCAGAAAGTAAGAAAACAAAGGTAACTTTGCAGGGAAATACAGCTTTAATGGACCTGGTCAAATTAGGTTATTAATATTATTATAGAAAAATAAAGTACTTAACAGAACCTTTATAGAATGAGTTACTTGTCTTCTTATTATCTTACAAGTTAGCAATTATGTGACTATCTCCTGCACTTCAAACCTTCACTCAGAGTAAAGGTAAAGAATTAGTTGCAAATTATTCTTTGACGCTGAAGCAAATTCTTTGGTGCCAATAAAATCCTTTACTTGTTCTTTATTCATTTTGAGCAGCTAATTCCGAAATTATTATGAAATACTTGAGCCATCAGTCTACTGGGAAATTTGCAAATTTGAGGGGTAACGGCAGGGAAACTAAGTAAAATCTGAATATCTATATTTTAGGATTAATATTGCAATAAATATTAGATTATACTTCTTTTAGAAGAACGCAAAGAAAACCGCAAAGCTTCCAATTTAAGAAGCAAAAAGGGTATAGAATGCTGCAAAAATACACGTCACCTCCTAGATTTTACATTTTTCTGCAAGTTACTCTTTTTTTAGCCCAAATAGTTTGCTGGTTTTAATACACTGCTTTTCTGCAGTTTGGAGTTTTGCCTTTATCTTCTGCATACTTTGATTTTATCACCTTAACACTTGCCCTTATTGGCTGTTTGTCATTTAGTTTCTCATTGCCTCACAGACTTCAAGGGGGTTATTCACTAAGGTGCGAATTCGACTGTCGAATTCACAAACAGTGGATTCCCATAGAAAATCCGGTATAATTTACCCGTTGTAAAGTCGCAACAATTTTTCCATAATAAGTCGCAACAATAATAAAGTTACGACTGCGACAGTATTCTCATTATAAAGACGCGACTGCTACAGTAGTAGTCTATTGAAACTGTCTTTATCTCGTGATTTCGCACCTATACGCAACAATTTGGACTTTAGTGAATAAACCCTTCAAATATGTTACAAACTGTGTATCCTTTAGTACTGCTCTGACCTGATGTAGAGGGCTTGTCTAAAGCTTGTCTTATACAATGTAGTGTTAGTCCATATAAAGTATCATATAATACTACAGTGCTCATCCCTCTAATCATATAATACTACAGTACTTAACTTTCTTATTAATTCCATTGGACTAATATGGAATAAAGCATTTTTAGGCTGATGCAGAGACTTTGAGCCCACTGAGAAATAAAAAAATGAAATGATGTGGGTCATTTTATGGAACCATAAGAGGAACTGTAAGCCAAACATAATATTTTATTATGTTCTGTCATGGGTGAATAGTGCTGGCCAAAAATAATACTATTCACTCTCCAAATCTTTTTGTGCCTTGCTCTGCCTCTGTAAGCATGTAGATAAGAAAAGAAATTGCCAAATTATGTCTCTACGTATAGCTGTAAGTGAACTACAACTCTAATCACAATCAGTCCGGAAGGAGATGGAATTTATGGTTCTTAAACAGCTGAAAGGATGTGTGTTTCACATACCTAGTTTAGGCAACCTTCGGTTGGAGATTTTAAAGGGCCACAATTAATAAAGTCAAATAGGTTTCTTTGACTAGTAAATGCAGGAGAAATAGTCTATGTGTAACGATGTTGCTGTTTGTTCCTATTTACTGAACTGTTCAAAAACAACTTTCATACCCAAAAGAATTCTCCACCCTCAGGCTGGCAAAAACCCCCTATGGAGTTGGTCCTGTCATTTAGTTTAAGGCTAGGTTTCCACTAGCTTATCTTAAAAAAAAATCTCCAGCGAAATTCGCCCAGAATAGACGCCTCTGAGAGAAAATCTATATAGAATAATGCTAATGGAAGAAAAGCATTCACATCAGCGTTCCATTGAGAGAGTATTACGATAGAACACTACCTGTGCTATTTCTTTGAGTGTATGGAACGCGGCATATTTTATGTGACTGGATTGGTTTCAACAGGAATTTAACAGTTGTGATCACAAACTGTGCAAAACTATGCTGCGTTTGCAAACAAAGGCAGTGAAAAAGCTCTTATGAAAATTCACTGAGAAAGAAAATCCTCTCCACTAAAAGCAGGATACATTAGCAGCCCAGCAGAGGACAAATTGGTGTAATGTCCTTTGAATATGTCAATGAGTCTAGGCCAGCGGTCGGCAAACCGCGGCTCGCGAGCCACATTTGGCTCTTTGGCCATCGTGTGCAGCTCTGAGTTGTCTGCCCTCCCATCCGTCCCCAGCCTTTGACGTCTCTTGTGATGGGATGTCAAAGGTCATGTGATTGGGACTGTACTTGCTCCTCCCCCTTTGTGGCTCCCGGAGAAATTTGCAAAGGTGGAGGAGGGAGAGAAATGGCTCCCTCCTCTGCGAAGATTGCCGACCCCTGGTCTAGGTGAAAGCTCTGTGAAGAAAAGTCTATGAAAGCTCCCAGTTGGATTGTTGAATCCCATTCCTAAGATTTCAAGAGGATTTTATTTCTCAGCGAATTTTCATTAGTGCTTTTTCGCTGCCTTTTTACTATTATAAAATGAAACTGAATGAATGTCAGTTTGCAAATGCAGCGCAGTTTTACTCTGTGTGTGATCGAAACTGTTAAATTCCTATTGAAATCTAGTCACATAAAATACGTCTTCCATATGCTGGAAGAAATAGCGCAGGTAGCATTTTAGTGTAATACGCTCTCAATGGAACGCTAATGTGAACACTTTTCTTCCATTAGCATCGTTCTCCTTGCGGATTTTCTCTGGCGTCTATTCTGGGCATATTTTCGCGGGGGATTATTTTAAAAATACACTGCGCACAATATGCTAGTATGAACGTAGCCTAAGTCCAAAATATTTCCCCATCATCGATACTGATATCAATCTGTAATGGAAGGGATCTTCATAGAAAAGTATTACAAAGTGTTCCCCTGTTAACACACTGATATTTATTGACAATTTATTACGATATGGGGAACATTTTTATCCCTCCTTTATAAATCAGGGAAATTCAAAAGTACAGGGAAACAAAAATTTATAGCAAAATGGGGTGAAATCAATCAATATGGTCGAATTGGTCTTAGTGAATATGCCCCATTAATATAGCGTTATGTACGATGATTGAATGGTATGGGAATTACTCACTGAATGATTTAGGGGATATTAAAATGAGTGATGTCAGAAAAAAATAAAACACTGACATTGCGATAGTCTTTGTAGGATAAAGTAAAACTGGACAAGACCCAAAAGATCTATACAGATTAAAACCCACAGGATCAATGGAGATTAAGTGGCATTAAGAGGATTGGAGAACCATAGTTACTACTGAACCAGTGCGTTTCTTTTATGATAACATCTACAAAAAATATAACTGTACAAAGGCATGGAGCTATGATAAATAAATACATTGATTTTTTAACTTTTTTGGATCCAGTTTGCTTTTTCCAGTTCTTGCAGTCAAGGTATAATGTGAGCAGGAAAGTAGGCATGTTTCATCCAATCAAAGACTCTATAAGCGCAAATCCAGACTGCTTAACCAGGCATGAACTACATTCCTGGATCAATCACTACTAGATTAGGAAACTCTCCTTACCACCTCTCTTAGTATGGAATTCCACAACTAGCCTCCCCTTACAGTAAATACTCCCTTCATGTGCTGATGGCAAAACCTTCTTTCTTCAGCAGGTGTCCTTCTATCCTCTTTGCCAGCATCCTAGGGAAAAATCATTAGACATATCCTTGCATAGTCCATATAAATATTTGTACGTATTAATCATTGATTGATCTGATGCAATTTTAACAGTTGGTATATACCAGGGGTAGGCAAACTATGACTCTGGACCCGCATGTGGCTCTTCAGCCTTCTTTTTGTGGTTCCCTTCTGCCTTGATTGACAAATGAAAAAAAAATAAGAATAAAGGTTATTTATCAATGTAATTCTGATTTATATATTATTTTATTTTTGTTATTATTTTCTTCTGTTTGTTGTTATTCTGATGTTGTAACAGGTAAAATTAAAAAAAGATTAAAACTTTTAAAACTTTCTAAGCTGTTATGTTTTGCAGCTCCAGACTACTTTTCTTTAGTGGAAAAGGGGGCAAAATGGCTCTTTTGATAATAAAGTTTGCCGACCCCTGGTATATCCCATTAGGTATCATTACTTGCTGCATTAATCAGTCTATCGCAGACTAGTCTCAAGAGCTGTTCATCCACCCATTAAAATAATTTTTGTGATAATTCAATGATACCTTAGAAGGATAATAAGTCAACAATTGTAGGATTTTTATTGTAGTGATATAGCATGGTGTAGGACATAGAGAACAGTTATGTTTTGGTTACATAAAAAATTAGCTATTTTTAAGGATGTTTTGTCTACTTTTATTTTAATGATCATATTAATTAAGATTGACAGGGTTACCAGTACCATCACCTCTCACACCTGTTTCATTTTTAAAACATGTTATTACATAAATTAGAAAACCTTTGTTGATTAATATCATGTCAGACTGATACATTATACAAACCCTCCCCAAAAAAACAACATACCAAAAAAGTTACACTTTTTGCACATTGTTTCCAGGAATGTTCCCACTAATTATAAACCCAGCAATAAATGAACTGTACTAGTACACAGTTTTAAATGAAAATCAATTGGTAGGGAACGTTGTCCTTGTGTTATTCATTTCTAACTAATTTAACAATGAATATCTGATTGTGTGAAGAGATGGGTGGAGAAACTGTGCATGCCTGCTCTCTAAAAGCCAGGGAGATGCAGCATGTTTAGCATCAGGGGACCAACCCATTACTTATAAATACAATAATCTAGAAAATCCAGATTTTGTTGCATACACCCCAGATTTATGTTAAAGGAACTACAAATACAAAGTCACATTCATATTTTGACTCTGACCTACCAAGTAACCTCTCAGCACCATCTGTGAAGAAATGATTTCTTAATTTTAATTGTATTGTACTGTATTGTATTTGTTCATTTATATAGCGCTACTATATTACGCAATGCTTTACAGAGGTTCATCATTCACTTCAGTCCCTACCCGGTAGATCTTTAAGTCTAGTTTCCCTATTCAGTCACACACAGATGTATGTTTTTTGATTGTTGGAGGAATCCAGAAACCCATGCATGTGCAGGAAGAACATAAACTCCATGCAAATGAAGTCCAGGTGGAATTAAACCCAGAATCCAGTGCTGCCACTGCTAACCACTAAGCCACCGATTGTGCATGTTGGCCAACCAATATTAGCAAACAGGTATGTATAGTAACACTGCTATTAAGTCATTTTCTACAAAATTCTGATGACCCATTGCAGAGGCGTTTTATGATAACTGCATTTAAACTATTATTAGGGCTAATATAAGGAATACTACAAAGAATTCTTGGCAATAAATACAAGTTGTATTACTGCCACCCAATCCCTTCGACTACCCCTACAATTTAACTATAAATGTAACTCCGCTATGAGGATATCATTTGTTATGGATGTGAGCTGTGTGCCTGCTAAATGTTTTTATTGTGTGATAGAAATGTAAAACACATATAACCACAGCTGTATTGTGCCCAATAGACAAATGTCAGATGAAGTTTGAGAGTTGACCATGAGGAGAAACTGAGGTCTGGCTGAAAAAAAGTTTGAGAACTACTGATCTAATGGAGAATTTTAGGAGCACAGGTAATTGGATATTCACGTTTACTGCAGACAGATGTGCAACACACTGCAGAGAGAGAAGCAAGACAAAGTTCTTTCAAATACAGAGCCATCTATCTGCAAGACTAACATTTCTACATAACCCTATACTCATTCTACTTTATTTTTAAGATACGCAGTTAACATGGATATTATTCTGTGTTCCCAGAGGAGCCAGCATTATTTCTTTCAATTATGTATCTAGTGTGAAAGGACAGTGCCTGAAATCAGCAAATCCAGCTTTCAAAAGCTTTCTGGAAACCCCTGCTGAGGGAGTTGAGTTGTTAATGCAGAGATTTGTCTGACTGGCCCAGTCGCAGTAATGACAGATGCTGTAGAGTTTTTTACAATCCAATTCTCTGACATTTCCCAGTGTAATGTTCTGGGGTCCAGTAACAAGGAAGGTAGCAGTATGCAAAAATTGACTTACACCAGTAGAGTACAGGCTGCAGATGATAAAGTGTTGCTTATACTGTAGGCGTTTGGTGTAGTTGAAATAATGGCTAAATAATAGACCACAGACCTCCTTGAAGTTTATATTGTTATGTTAAAAGAACAGTAAAATCAAGAAATGAAAATGCCCTTATATTAATTATATACATATTTAATCTGCACTCCCACAAATTCTGACAGAAAGTATGATGCACATACTTTCAATTTATTGGTGCCTTTCATGAATATCTGTTATTAAAATTCTATTCTGCAGAAAAAAAATGAGACTAGACTGGGGTCCATTTGGCCAATGAATTAAAGATGACTCCAAATAGCAAAAGGAAAAATAAACACTTTGTAAGGAATAATGTCACATCAAATAGAAGATTTTATTCCTCTGGTGTCATTGGCTCTATAACTTGTTGTGTTACTATAACAAGAAAAGGAGTGTGTTCTTAGACTAGACTACCTAGCATTCCCTCTGTTCCAGGTATGTTGTTTGTATATGGGGCATGTGTATTTGTCATGGTTTCATGAGAATGTAAATTTAACGTGATACATTGAAAATACAGTTTAAATACTACAGCTTTACCATCTGGTCAGTACGTCTATTCATATTATTTAGATAGAATTCCTACAATGGGAGACTTTTCTTTGAAGATAGAGAACTGGAGTCTTGTTGGAAATACGAGTACTGGATTTGACTTTAAAAGAATTGTGTTAATTTCTCTGGAGCCTTTCCAAGAATAAGTGATAGAGGTTAACCCGATAAAGTTAATTGAAAATTATCAACTGTATGCAAGTTATTTTAAACCTTTATTCATTTGATTTTTTTTTCTAAGCTTCTTAGCACATCATTAAAAGCAGTAGAGAAGCTTGTTGTATGTAGGGGAGATTCTTAATAGTAGAATTTAATTATACACCGATCACCTCCTTTGTTCCAGCTCTGGCTACTGCAGAGACAAAGCTGATCATGTTTTTATTTTTCAGTGCTGTGATTCTCTACAGGTTAATTCCTTCTCTTCAACATCAGTGATCGTGAAGAGGAAGCAGGAAGTGAAGAAGATTGCACCGCTGGAACAGAAGAAACTAAGATGGGTGTTTATTGAGGCAACGCTAGAGCGAAGGAGCTGATTTGTAAATATAATTAGCTTATACCATTAAAAATCTCCCCTAGGCAGAATGAACATTAGTTCTTCTTTAATATTAATGAAATCACACAAACAATACCAGGCAAGTTCAACTAATATGGAAAGTATATCAGACCATTGTTGAGGCTCAACACTTATCATTTATTTACTGCAAGACTAATAATATCATAATTCAAATTACCTTTATTCCTTATAATATTTATTTGTATTAGTCTGTGTTTGAAGTGTAGTTCTAAAGATAGGGATATTAAGTAAACACAGATGGAGAGAAGCGCTTCCTCTGGATAGAAAGGAAAAAATATATGGTGCAGATCAACTAGACAAGATCAATGTACAGAAGAAATGCTACTCACTTTTTCCTTTAAGTTATCAGGCATTGGATTACTTCAGGTGTAATCCCGACCTCACTCCGGTATTGGATCCACAACAGGTTCTGTTCCACACTTTTAGTATTTAAAGCTTGTAATGATATAGCAAAACCATTTACTTATTTTTACTCCCTGATGAAGCCGTTTTAAAGGCGAAACACGTAGGAGTTGTTTTTTTCCTGTTATATACCCAAAAAGTTTTTTATTTTACTTCTTGTTCCTGAATAAAAAGATTTTTGAAAAAATTTCTCACATATTAGAGATTTTTTGGATAAGCAAATACTGCAGTTTCCAGAGTGTGGAACAGAACCTGTTGTGGATCCAATACCCGAGTGAGGTCGGGATTACACCTGAAGTAATCCAATGCCTGATAACTTAAAGGAAAAAGTGAGTAGCATTTCTTCTGTACATTGATCTTGTCTAGTTGATCTGCACCATATATTTTTTCCTTTCTATCCAGAGGAAGCGCTGCTCTCCATCTGTGTTTACATTTTTCTTTCTTCTGTGCATTCGAGAAGTCAGCAGCTGATCTGAAATAAAGTCTTCTTCAAGAGAGCAGAGCACCATAAGCGCAAGTGTTTCTTTCCTAACCAAGGGATATTAAGTGCCTTGTGTTGTAAGTCGTGGTATTGTTTAGCCATGGTCACTTGTTTGTTTCACCATAACCGTCACATCATCAAGTGATACCCACTGCTTATGAAATGCCTCATTACATTTCATCACAAATACTAAATGTGTTTAGCAGGCTAGCCTACATTTCACTTTAGCTCTCCTTTAACCTAGTATGTGTTTGGTTTGTGGGAGGAAACCCACACAAGTAAAGTCTACAAACTCTACATAGATAATATCCAGCATGTTATTAAACCCAGGACCCAGTGCTGCAAGGCAGCAGTGCTTACCTATGTAGAGGGGTGTTGGAATAATAATTAACACCACCTAGCAGTGGTTAATAATCCCCACAGATTATAAAAGGCACCGATATTTGTCAACCTGTTATGGTAAGGCCCCACCTAATGGCCAATTAACTGCTGGTGTTTTTGTGGTTTGCTGCAGACCACATGTAGACAATAAGAAAGATAAGGATGACAATGTAGTGTTATTATTTTCCAGCTGGGGTCTACTCTTTGGAGGGTCTTGTATGGTTTTAGAGGGTTAGTTCTTGTGTAAAGTATGCCTGGCTGGTACACAGATAAGAGTAGCTCAGTTTAGTATGAAGAGCCTAGGGCTGCAAGAAGAAATAAAAAATTAAATTATTACACTGGTTCCACTAAATAGTGAAACAGTCCAGTAAATGGAACTAATAATGTAGGGCATGGGTCCCCAAACTACGGCTCGTGGGCCGCATCCGGCCCCCTGAGGCCATTTACCCGGCCCCCGACATCAGGGCCGGGACTAGGGTTAGGCAGGGTGCTGCAGGAGAGAGGCACAATCTTGGCACTCACCCCCCTCCTTTTCCCTACCTGCCTCATCCCCGGACTGGCTACGTCTGCTGTAATGATTACAGCGCTTCTCTCTCCCTCGCCCGGCGCATACTGATGATGTAACTATACATCATCAGGAAGCGGCGGTGGGGGAGGAAGTGAAAACCGCGGTAACTGTAATCATTACAGCAGACGGACCCACACTGTGGATGAGGTAGGGATGAAAAAAAGGGGGGAGGAGCACCAGGATAGAGCACCCCCCTTCAGAGGACATTGAATAAGGAGGGGTTGTGAAAAAGGCAGCAAAGTGGGAAGGGGGGGTGTTGTGTGGGATGGCAGCACAGTGGAGGGA
>WMED01021642.1:0-11862 GCA_019650415.1 Pipa parva
CAATGTGATTTTCTGGATTTGTTTTCTCATTTTGTCTCTCATAGTTGAGGTCTACCTAAGTGGTGTAACTTGCACTATTGGTGACTGACTAAATACTTTTTTTCCCCACTGTACATTACATCTCAAGAGGAAGAGGAAGCTCCGGTTTGGATAAGAGTGAAACGTGTCCGCAAGACCAGCACTCCAATACCTCCGTTACCTCAGGTCTGTATTCACTTGCTTTTTCTATGTCTGGGACATTTGTCACAATACGTTCCCATTTCTACGGACTTTACTCAGATTTAGATACACATTATTTCACAGGCCCTTATATGTATATAGAGTACCATGCTTTACACTATTTATTTGAGATTCATAGTATAACAACAGGTTGTGGTTTGTGCTGTAGAATAGGCTTTGTTTAGCTTTTTTAATTGTTCTTAATTTTGTGTATGCACTTTACTCTACCTACAGTATGTATTCCTAATTGAATTAAAGAAGAATTTTCATATTTTCCTATATTGTAGTGTGCATGTTTTTAAAGGCGTATCGTTATCTTTAGTGTCTAAACTGTACATTATATTGGCCTCAACACAGCTCCTATATACACATTGGCTACTTAGAACATGTATCAAAGCATTGTGATTTAAAACTCATTGAGGGCACAGCCGATTTGTTGTGTGAATTATGTTTTACAACTTAAAACAGTGATGAAAAAAATATAAGGACTGAGATGTGAAAGAATATTTATGGAGTGAAATATATCAAAAAAGATAGATTTTGGGGTGCAAAGCAAACAGTTTGTCTTGGAGATTGGGTGCAGTTATTTCCCAACACACTGCTTAGAGTTCCTCCTCTTCAATTGCTCATTTCACCACTTAATAAATGTGCATCTGGGCATCTAACCTGTTGGTCTTTCCGTTGGGCATCTAACCTGTTGGTCTTTCCGTTGGGCATCTAACCTGTTGGTCTTTCCGTTGGGCATCTAACCTGTCTGATTAGACCAAGGTATGGCAATTCTCCTTTATATGAGCAAACTGTGACTGTAGCTCAGTCTTGCATTTAAATGTAAACATTTGCATGTTCCTTTTAGAGCGGTAATTGAACATGTCTGTAATGATTATAGTGTAATGGTCATTAGTAAAGGAGTCATATAATATGAGTAGCTTGGCTTTGGTTAAAAAAATGACACAAACACCTCATAAATGTATTTGTGCTAAAATGCATATTTATTTATAGAAGCTGAGTGGTGCAGTGGCAATTTTGTTCATTTTCTGAGTGCAGATTACGATCAAATAATGCTTTTAGCACCTAGTTAAGCTTAAAAAGTAGCTAAGCTGAGCACTGGCACATCTTGCTTCACACAGCTGGGTTGCTAGCAAATTGGTTAGGCCGGGCACTAGCTATTCATTTTCCCTTTGTGAATTATTATTCTGTTGGCATCTTGGTTGTGAAAATGCCACATTTTGACAAAGTTTTTAGAAAGGGAACATTTAAAAAAAAAAAAAAGTATTGTTTCCAGTGAAAGAAAAAGTACAGGAATAACTCCAACGGAATAAAATAGAATAATAGACTTAACAGCGGTGTGTACAGTTTTTGATTGGGTGGGAGGGGGAGTAAAGAAATTCAGGGAAATGGCAGACAGGTCAGGAATGTGTACTACAGTACAAAAGAGTCCGGGCTGTTGTCTAGAGCAACCAGTAGCATTTATGCAAAATTTAAAATGAATGCAGCGGGGTGGAGTCCAAAAGGTATAGCTTAATCAGTTTAGACATAAAAGACCTTCGAGAGCTCAGAGTAAGAAAAGTAAATTTGTGTTGCATCTGCATAAAGATGGTACTGTACGCCAAAGGAAAAGCAGTGTACGGTAAAAAGAAGAGAGGTCCTCTTTTCTCCTTATTATTTACAGTATTTGCATCATTACTGGTCCAACATGCACTTTTTATTTCTAAGAAATTTACTTTCTAAAAAAAAAACCATTGGGAAATGATGAGGCCATTTCTGCATAACATATGTTTTATATATAGGGGATTACTAAAAAAAAAAAAAAGTTTTATACATTTAAAAAGACCAGAGGCAAGCTTGTCTCATTTCACTGCTGCCAAAGAGCACATTAAGGATTTTGCTTTTTCTAGTAGAATTTAGGATTAGGCTTCAAATTTATATCCTCACCATCTACAAACAGTTTAAAGAGCTATTCAGACAGATGCTCATTTTAGAATGCAGATACTACACCAGACTCAAAGTAGCAAATTGCTGTGTAACCTTTAGACAATCCTTCTTTATCCACACCACAGAGTTTTGGTTAACTATGCTAACCCCTTTATCTCCGCCAGGTACATTCCCTCTCCACCTTCAAAACCAAATTGAAATCCTATCTGTCGGAGCACTAGCACTGATTCTTATCATTCATTTTATGTATAATTTTTATGTTTAATATCTGTATATATCTATTGTATTTATCTATTTATTCACTGTATTTATCTATATCTATTTTGATCTATTTATTTGTATTTACGGACCTATGACTCCACAGCTCTTATTGTCCTATCTGTGTATGTAAGTCTTCCTCCCACTTAGATTGTAAGCTCCTTGTTGCAGGGACCTCCAACCTCATGTGGCAATAACTACCTAGCACTTAATTTGATGTATCCTTGTAATATTTTACTTGTATTGTTTAATGCACTTTTCCCTTGTTTGTATTGTACTTGTATCGTTGAATTGTACAGCGCTGTGTAAATTTGTGGTGCTTTATAAATAAAATTATACATACATACATACATTTGGGGGTATAGAAAGGGATGTACTATATTGTTCAATGCAGTTAATGGAAATTGTGAGGCTGACATCACTGCACTTAAATGATGGAATTTGCATCAGTATACATCACCACGCATCCTACTTCTGTTTGACTGACTACTCCACACTACACTAGAAACTGCATCCAATGGCATTCACTTCTTTGCAGAGGAATCCACCACTTAGTGAATTTGCACCCACTGGAGTGTGTAGTAACCAGAAGTGGCATGAATTCACTTTGATTGTCAATGAATTGGCACCTTTGTGTGCCCCATTTGTAGTTGTAGTTACTTTGACGTAGTGACGCTTTCACTTCATGGATAAAGGAACCTATTACCTGGAATTCATTTTTTATTTGATTAACTTTACTGTTTCAGGTTTGAAAGAGACATCACACCTTAAAACACTTTGAAAAAAGTATACTGTCTCTTTGAACGTACTCAAGCACATATATACCCATTATGGTTAACTAATCAGATATTTTATATTAAAATATCTTTTTTAAAGGACCTCCTGGATTTGGGTATGCTAAGTGTCAACTGTTATCACTGTAACCATAAGCATTAGTTAAATTCTCCTAAGAACAATTTCAGCAAATAAACATCTTGCTTAAGTCCTTCAATAGAAAAAAACTGAAATCCATGTGAATTTAACACTTAATCAACTTCAACTTGAAACTTCTCAATCCATTTAAATTTTCTCTTAAATAAATCTATGTAGATAGCGTTGTGTTCTATAAGTCCCTTCCTCTCCACTGTCACACATAAGTGCCAGAGCTCTACAAGTCCAAGCCAAATATCTAGAGACAAACCTGTCTAAATTCCTTCTTTATACTCCACACTAGAGAACACATTAGAGAGTAAAGAAAATTGACAATTTCTCTTCATTCATATTGCTTCAAAATTTTAGGTCGAAGCCTATGCCAGTGGAAATGGAAATATCAAGAGGATTGATGGTTCCAGATTTCGTGGTGGTCAAAGTCTTCCTGACTCAACGAAGGAAGCTAAATAATAATTGTGCAGGATTTTTTTTTTTTGCACCCACTCTTCTTTGCCCGCATTAGTTCTTATTCATTGTTTAAAGCAATTTCTTCAGCATTATCACCACACACAATATAATTATTTCTTTGCTTAAATGAAAAACGCATTTATACGCTTTATAAATAAATATATATGACTGAGTGCATAGAAATAGGTACTTTGGAGGCTGTGTATTTTTATATTGTGATGTAAAGTTGCAACAGCCGGAATTCATTTTAACTAGCTGCTTTGAGGATGATCTGCCAAGAAAGACACCTAATCATAACCAACTTCAGCAACCTATCACATCACAAAATTAACTAAATGTAGACTGTATATGTAATTGTAGCCCCTTTGGGTTCTACACATATTAGAACATGGGAATGTGGAAGGTGATTCAGTGTAATTATTGTATTGTCACACAATAAGCTTGAGGTTTCTTTTTGGAAAGGTTATTAAATGTGTTGAAAGTCATAAGGATGCTGAAATGCTTAGTGATTTTTTTTTCTTTTAAATATTGCTTCAGTTATTGCAGCAAATTGTGGTTTATTTCATTAAACCTGGAAAGTGAAATTGTTTAAAAAAAAAAGACTTTATTCAACCTCAATACACTCCCAAGATTCTATTCTTCCCCAAAGGCCCTATGTGTGGATCATATCAAAATATCTAACATTTTTTAGAAATAGCAGAGGGTATACTATATTTTTAAAGCACTGTAGTTCAATAGATTTTCTTTCATATATATATATATAGTGTCACTGTTCATTTCTAAAATACCCTGAAAAGAAATTATAATAAATTGCTGCATAGATTCCTGGTGGGTTCAGTACTTAGTATGCCCTCCTGGAGTTTCAGACTGCATTATCATGGCATATTTCTGAGGCTAGTGTAAAGAAAGTAAAAGTTTATACACAAAGAGGAGCTGGAATACAATTAAATCATAGGGACTGAAGAAAGGAATAAGAAGGCAAAAAAAAAAAATGTTTGCCCCTGATCTCTTGTTTCCTGTGGACCCCCTATCTTTTGTTTCCTGGTGGGCCCTTGTTCTCTTGTTTCCTGTGGACCCCCTATCTTTTATTTCCTGGTGGGCTCCTGTTCTCTTGTTTCTTGGTGGGTCATTGATCTCTTTTCCTGGTGGGCCCCTGTTCTCTTGTTTCCTGTGGGCCCCCTATCTTTTGTTTCCTGGTGGGCCCCTGTTTTCTTGTTTCTTGGTGGGTCCTTGATCTCTTTTCCTGGTGGGCCCTTGATCTCTTGTTTCCTGGTGGGTCCCTTATCTTTTGTTTTCTGGTGGGCCCCTAATCACTTCTTTCCTGATCTTTTGTTTTCTGGTGAGCCCCTGATCTCTTCTTTCCTGGTGGTTCCCTGATCTCGTTTCATAGTGTGTTCCTGATACCTTGTTTCCTGGTGGGCTTATTATCACTTGTTTCCTAGTGGGCCCTTGCTCTCTTGTATGCTGGTGTGTCCCTGGTCTCTTGTTTCCTGGTGGGCCCCTGATTTCTTGGGATACGGCAGGCCCCTTATCTCCTGTTTCCTATGAGATCCCTCATCTCTTGCTTCCTAATCGCCCCAGTACTGCAGTATGACACTGTTAGATATTTTATTTACATTTTTCAAATACTATGGTTTTTGTAACTAACTATCTGCATGCATACAATCTCCTGGACCCTCTGCAGTCTTGTTTTAGGTCAGGGCACTCTAGGGAGACTGCTCTGTGTAAACTTGCAAATAATTTCCAGGTTGCCAAAGCCAAGGGTCACTTTTCTGTTCTAATTCTCCTAGACCTTTCCTCTGCATTTGACACTGTTGATCACTCCCTTCTTACTCAAATTCTCCATGCACTTGGTGTCTGTAATCAAGCTGCATCTTGGCTGACTTCCTATCTTTTTGTCTCCAATGCTAATGGCACCTTCTTCTGTCCCACTTATGGTGGGGGTGCCCCAAGGATCGATCCTTGGCCCTCTCCTGTTCTCGCTGTACACTCTGTCATTGAGTGATATAATCAATTAATTTGGTCTTCAATATCACTTGTATGCAGATGATACCCAAATTTACTTAACACCTGAAATACAGACTCAGATTTTTAGCTGTCTCCTGGCCATCTCCTCGTGGATGGCCAGGGGCCAGCTCAAATTAAATCTTGCTAAAATAGAATAGATTAATCTTCCACCCAAACCTGGACCCGCTACTACCTTTTCCATTCTAGTGGATGGTGCAAACATCAACCCTGTATCCTCTGTACATTGTCTTGGGGTGACTTTTATCTCTGCTCTTTCCTTATCTTAGCACATCTCTATTACAGCCAAATCCTGTCAATTTTTCCTTCTCAACAATGCCAAGATCCATCCCTTTCTCTCTCACTCCACTGCTAACACCTTCATGCATGCTTTCATCCTATCCCACTTGAACTACTGCAATGTTCTTCTATCTGGCCTTCCAGCTTCCCACCTCTCCGTGCTCCAGTATATTCTAAATTCTGTTGCCAGAATTTTCTCCCTCTCTCCCCAGAAGGAACAGCCTTTTTCCTTATCTCTCTCTGCTCCTTGGCTCCCCATAAATAAACTAATCATTTACAGTGTTCTCCTTTTGAAATTGAAAGGCACTTCACTCCCTTGCCCCTTCATATATTTCCTCACTTGTATGCTGTACATTCCTTGACGTTAACTGCACTCCTCCCAAGGCAACTAGCTTTGCATACCACACGCCAATACTATCCTTTCTTGTCTTAAACCTTTTTCTCTTTCTGCCTCCCACATCTGGAATTCTATACCCCTTTACCTTCACCAAGAACATTCTCTCTGCACTTTTAAAACCAAACTAAAGTCCTACCTTTTGGAGAACCAGCACTGATATTTATCACTGATTTCTATGTATAAATTATATTGTATCCTTACTTTGTTATTTATACTTAACATATGTATTTATTGACTAGTGTTTCAGCATGTTGTTACAGCTCTTATTACAATTCTGTGTATGTAAGTCTTCCTCCCATTTAGATTGTAAGCTCTACGGGGCAGGGACATCCAACTTCTTGTGTGAACCACAACCCAACACATAAAGTGATGTATACTTGTGATATTATACTTGTTTTGTGTAATGCACTTTTTCCCATGTCTGTATTATATTTATATTGCTGAATTGTACAGCGCTGGGTAAATTTGTGATGCTTTATAAATAAAGTTATACATACATACAAAACCAAATCCTTTTGCAGCAGACCAGGAATTGGACAATTGTGAGTGAATTTGAATATGGACTTAAGAATTCAAATTTGATTCAGTATTTAACTGAATTTTTCTTTTGAAAATATGTTATTTGGCCCACTAAAAAAATGATACAGTTGGTGCATTCCTAGCATTATAGCGGCAGTCCCTAGAAAAATAAACAAAACTGCCATAACAGTTCCCAGAACAATAATGTCAGTTATACATGTTGCTACATTAGCAACAGTAGACTTTAACCCCAGAACGTTCTCTTCTAGCAAATATTATTGCAATCTGTATAATCAAATTATCATTAACATGTCATACGGAACTAGTTATGATGTCTTAAGTGGTTCAATGTATGAATTTTCCCAAGCATAATATTCTTATAATTCTAGAAATCACAAGGTCACTAAACTGTGAGTTCTTCTCCATTATTTTCTTAATTTTATTATTTTGATTGTTCATTTGTGGACTATAATATTATTAACCTTTACTGAAATATTATTAAAAGATTTAAAGTTGTGCATGTATTATAGAGAGGATAATGTAATTTATAAGGATATTCATAGTAACCGAGGAGTTCCATGACCATACAAAAGTATGAGGCTGCAGGGTATGGAATATCCTATTAAATTTCATAACAGGGTACATTATCCTTTATAATACACAAAGCAATTTGGGAAAAAAACAAAACACTAAACCACATTATAAAGTGGGCTTTGGCCATTGCACTGTTGGGCTAAGTGTTCTGATTATTATTCTGACTGTGGGTATTAATTCCCCTTTGGGGAGCTCTGACCAGGTCCTATGAATTATATATAGGAGAGTGTGCCAGGATATATCTGGTTGCTACATTTTATTATTCTGATACCTCAGAGAGACTCATATTAGTATATATTTCATGATGAATACACAAAAATGGTTTAAGCCATATTAGTCCAGCTGGGTGAAAGATGCGTAATGTAGTATTATATGAAACTTTATTTGGACTAACTGTTTATTGTATAAGACAAGCTTTAGAGAGATATTCCCTCTTCATCAGGTCAGAGCAGTACTAAAGGATACAGAGTTTATAAAAATCTGTGAGGCAGTGAGAGACTAAGTCAACAGCTCAAAGGGCAACTGTAAAAGTAGTAAATTACAATGGATACGGGGCAGAGGAGGTGGACCAAGAAACCAAAATTTCATGGGTGCAGCACCACACCCAAAAAATCTTGCAACCCATTATTAGTAAAGTCTACACCAACAGCACTGCCACAGGAATACCTTTGCAGCTTGATATGATCAGGGAGGAAACTAAGATGTCTGATTATCCAGGTTTGCACAAAGGGCAAGTAGACATGACAGATGTGGGAGTTATAAACATATCCAACTACAAATTGACTGAACCAGAAATCTCAGTACTTTCCAAAGGCCTGACATACTATCCAACCACAAAACTGGATAAAATTCAGGCATACTCAGATATGGAGGAATATTTTAGAAGACGTCGACTAAAGGAGTTTTTCTATACAAGACTTACTAAATTTGCCTGGACAGAAGAAATGTTTTTTTTAAAAAAAACAGCAACTTCACCCCTACACCTAGATGCAGTATTAAGCTGGACACATACATAGACAGCTTCTGCCTTAGAGTTTCATCATTAATATGCACCCAACGGAAAAAAGTGATGTACAACCTGTCTTACCTGGAAAGTACAGCAATAAATGACCTACAGAATAATCCAAACATTACAATTAAACCAGCTGATAATTGTGGTGCGGTTATTGTTATGGACAGTGAAAAATACATAGAAGGCGGCACAAGACAACTTTCTGATAACACATACTACATAAAACTGAATCAGGACCCAACTTAAGAATATATGAAACAGCTCCATAAAATTATTAACAAATTTCCACTGGAAATAAAATCAAAGGTAGCTGGCCTAATACCTATTCAACCAGAACCTGGCACTTTCTATATGCTTCCTAAAATCCACAAACCTGGAAACCCAGGAAGACCCAGAATAACAGGTATGAACACCCTGACAGAGCAAATATCTGGCCTTGTAGAAACATTTTTCAAGCCACTCATCCAAAGCACCATAAGTTATATACAGGATACTACAGACTTCCTAAACAAACTGAACAATACACAACTTACAAAATGAGCCCTGCACTTGTCATTATGGATATGGCATCATTATACAGTAATATACCCCATAAAGATGGCATAGCAACATATCAGAAATTTCTCACATCCTCCCCAGACCTGGAATAAAGCACTAATATTATAACCACACTTCTTGAAATTATGCTCAAGCACAAATTTTTTAGATTCAATAAGGGCTTCTACCTACAACTTATGTGGACCGCTATGGGAAGCAAAATGGTACCACAGTATGCAAACTTATTCATGGCAGACCTGGAGGAGACATTTCTGGTCACATCACAGCATAAACCACATATCTACTACCGATACATTGATGATATCTTTATGATATGGATACATGGGGAGGAGGAGCTGAAATATTTTTTGGAAAAATTCACCACATCCCATGCAACAATTGACTTAAAAATAGAGTACTCCCAAGATGCCATCCACTTCCTTGATACCACCTTAAGCCTAAAAAACAATCAAATCCACACATCTGTATATAAAAATGAAATGAACAGACATTAGAAAATTATTTCCCTACCAGTTAGGAATCTCCCATTGATGGTAGTAGATAGTTGTGTTTCAATTTTGTTTTGCGTTGACATTTTCTGGTTGTTGTAGCCTCTAGTGAGTATCTGAGAATGCCTCTATAGGCTCACAGCATTCTATTCAGCGTAAGGTCACTTCAAAGGCTGATTAGAAAGCAAATTCACTTTCTGACAGGACCAGGTAGAGGGTAAAGCTTGGAGGTTCCTGCAGTTCTGAAAACAGTACTTAATGTTAGATGGTCTTGTTTTGTTAGGAGACCTTTGATACTGTCAGGTTTGGATATGCAGTCACCAAATTTTGAGAGAGCCTCCTAGCAGTACCCTGGCCCCTGAGAGTTCATTAGCCAGGACAAGTTAGTTGAATATAAATTTCATAGTTCACACAAGTTTACAGATGTACCATATAAGAAATAATGTACCCATTACCATTATTTAATCAATGCATTTAGTTTTTGACCCTTTGCCATTAAATGTTCATAGGACCAATTAAGGCTAACTTCAAATTTCCATTAAGCATTATATTATGGGTGGAAATATTTGTACCTTGCATTCAATAGTATATCAAATCATACTAAAGCAGAATGGGGCTGTATATACTGGGCTGTGACCTTTCACTTAGATCAAGTCCCCAAGGAAGCAAATACAAATGCTAATACATTTCCTGTCTACAGCCAAAATAAAGCGCTTGTTACTATGTATGCTACCCAATGCCGTTTATGATTTTTTTTCTAACTGTGTTTGTGTTTTTGCCAATGGTGATTTAAGAGCAGAGCTGTGTGTATTTCAACTAGAGTCACTAAGGGCTGATTTATGATTCTTATTAAAGTTCTATTGTCATGCCATATCTGCTGTTCTGTTTAAGAAGAGAATGTGTAGATTTAAACACCGTACCTTTTATTGTTTTCCAAATTAGTGGATTCCACATGGGCAGATGTAGCCCATGGTGTTGCAGAATGAATAGTGTTTAATTAGATCTGTGGAAAAATATGTTAACGTTATTCAGAATTCTAAACCCTCTTTTTTTTTAAAGCCTTCGCAACCAGGTCCACAGAAACGTTTCTCTAGTTTGTTGTTTACATTTCGTGTTTATCGACTTGATAAATCTATTTATTTCTTTTGTTCCATGGGACAGGAATTTGCTGTGGCTGATTTTATTTTGTTTGCTTGTAAAAGGCCACTTTTTATTATACATCTAATTCAGTTTAGTTTCACAGCTTAGCTTTTTTCTTTTTTATTTCCTTCGAACAGATAGCAGAAATATTGTTGACTTTTAAAGGCACACTATAGGCTTGTTAAGTCTAGGGGTGATTAGGAAGGGAAGGCTGGAGGGGGGAGGGAGGTACTCACAGATCAGACTCTTAGGCTCCAGCTCTGCCCCAGCTCTCTTCTGTGATCCTGATGTCTTCTGTTCTTCTTCGCCAAAAAGGAGAAAATACAGTAGCAGATTTTTGCTACATATTATTTCCACCACGTTATTCAGTCTGCTGACTTTGGTGCTGTGTTGATGGGGTCACTGAGCGTCATGCAGTATGCACTAACTAGTTTACATTCCACTAACCTGCTATAGAGTGTAGCACCATGTTAACCATAGATATAAGCTGAGACAAGAGAGCATAAGTGATACCTTTTATTGGCTAACAGAATAGATGCAAGTTTTCACATTACTTAGGTCTCTTCTTCAGGAATGGCATGGCATGACCTAAGTAGTCTCGAAAGCTTGCATTTACCATCTATTCCGTTAGCCAATAAAAAATGCACTAATCTGCTATGTGGCATTTCAGTAGTACCAAACAAATTCACATTTCCTTTCTATTACATACACTGTTTGGTCAAAAGTATGTGGACCTCTGACAATAAAACTAGAGATTTGCTTTGATTTCTATGATTATGTTTTGGTGTTGGTTCTGATTTCATCTCTCTTTTTGTTTAATTTCTGATTTTTTGCTGCAATTTTACTATTAAACACATTTTTACATATCTTGTTTCTTTCTAAGGCCACTGGTTAGTGTTAGAAGTTATTTAGATGCTAGATGCACAGACCTCCCTTTTCAAAAAGCAATGTCCCACTCAATTCATGTTGTACAAAGCACAGTACATGCTGAGATGTGCCCATTCTTAAGGTGTACAGTCATGGCCAAAAGTTTTGAGAATGACACAAATATCATATTTTCACAT
>WMED01021643.1:0-11862 GCA_019650415.1 Pipa parva
GTGCGAAGTGAGGCGAAGGATCCGCACGTCACTTTGCACTATCGTGAATTCCCCCCCATAGAGAGAGAGAGAGAGTGATAGTAAAATTATATATATTTTGCCATTTTATGAAGAGGGAGTTTTAGTACATTTTAATTTGAAACCTGCGCTGTGGAATGGAAGTTATTGTTGGTTTCCAATAACATGCTGAGCTTGGTGCCCGATAACTTTATCTTATTTTATTTAGCTAATCTTAATACTTGTAGCAGGGATTCTACTGTACTCTTGAACCACTAAACTACGTATAAAATCAGAAAGCTGGAAAGCTAAAGCTAAATTCTTTTAATAAGGGGATATTATATTAAAAAAAAAATTAATATTTAGAACTATTATTAAAATAACAAAATCACAGTTTTAGGGGGTAATTCATTGAGGTGCGAATTAAATTGTTGTTACCATAGCAAATCCGCTACAATATCCCCATTGTAAAGAAGCTTCAATTTTTTTTAAAGTTAATATTGCGACAATTTTCCCCATAATAAAGTTGCGACTGCGACAATATTCTCATTATAAAGATTCGACTGCGACACTAACAGCCAATTGTGACTGTTTTCATCTAGCGAATTCACACACCTATACGCAACAATTCGGACTTTAGTGAATAACCCCTTTAAACTTTAGCAGATAAAAAAAATGAAAGAAGTAGAAAAAAGGCTATCACAGATTATAAATGGATGATTTGCACTTCTTGTCTATAAAAATGGTTATATACAAGACAGACAGTGGCATTTATCTGAATAAATGTAAATATTCAGAATAATTATTACAGTAAAGTGTGTAAGGATTTTAGATGCATTAACACTCAAAGACAAAGAGCCTCATTGACTAAATTCCAAATGGTTGCGTAGAGCTGTGAAGTCGCATCTATTCTCCACTTCTTCATGTTCGCTTATTGAGCGAAATCTGCAAAGTGGCGAATATGCAACCAATTCAAGTGACTACATGAGTCACAAACTTACACAGCTCTTCGCATAATTGTGTGTGTGCGTTCACAGGTATTTCCACTATTGACTAAAATGTGGAGTGGTGTGAAGGTGCGAATGCGACTAGGTACACTGCTCCAAATTCACCTGTTTGACTTCACCACTCTAGACTGGGGAATTGGGGGGTTGATGGCAGGGCTTCAGTGTTGCAAAAAACAACCATTCAAAAGTGCAACTAAGGGATAACATGACCTAGGGACAAGGTGACATAGAAATAGATAGAATATTCACAGAATACAGTTAGTGGGATATGATGAGACTGACATCACAGGACTGCCCTTCACTTGTCGAATTCGCTTCACTCCACATGACTTCTCATCCTACTTCTATCTGACTGACTACACCACACTACGCATCTGATAGCATTTGCTGCTGTCCGCCTGTTTGACAAGTGTATTCTCCACTTAGCCAATAGTGAGCAGTGAATTTGTGACTTTTTTGGTGATGCAACTCGAATTGCAGCAAAGTGAATTCCACAGGTGAATTTGCACTTTAGTCAATGACGCTCAAAATTCTGGGATGGATGTGGAAAAAAAAATGCATTTTAGTTTATTTTTCACTGGACTATCTCCCTTTATTTGACCAGTTAGACATCCGATTAGCTGTCTATGTTCCAGATTTAAGAGAAAAAAAAAATCACTACAAAGAATAAAATATGTAATTTTTTGTCTAAACTCTGTTAGAAGAATGAAGGATTAATGGCAAATTACACACTCCAATGCATCAGCTTCTGGTGCCGAGTAAAACAAAGATGTTTCTCTCACTGACAAATGCATCATTCAAACTTACTGCCTTCTTAAGCCAGGGAAGCATTCTATCAATTTAGCTCTCTGAACAGAACAACCTCGCCTATATATTTTGTTGAAACTTTAGGAGGTTATTCATCAGGGTCAATTCTCATCCCCAAACGAAATTTTACATCAATACATCCTTCCTTTTTGTAGCACATTCTATATTTTGTGTATTCTCATAGTGATAAATAATAATAAATTGGTTCTATGGGATTCCAGAGAATTCTGCTGAAGAGTAGCAGTGGTGAAACGGCTAAAAAAAATTGCCATAATGAAGCCAAGTGATATCATCCTTGCACAGAGCTCCTGGTAGTTGTTTATTATGCTGTATATCTATCCGTAACAGTGGCATACCTACTGGGGACACGGCAGTTATGGTGATGACCAAGCCCAATGATCCAGGAGACCATTTACAATGGCTACAACCCCCGTCATGTGCCACAGGGAGAAGAGGGCACAATCTGCACCAGGGCCTGCAAGAGATCTGGCCCTGATCTATAATAAACAGACTGACAAAAGAATCATCATCCCAAAGGGGAATTTTTGACATTTTCTAGCAGTTTGGTTGGTACTTTTTTGCTTTTGAAATAGAATAAAATGTGACCAGCGAATCAACTCAAATCTATCCAGTGTATTTGTGATTTTACACCAAGTCACTTTGACGTATTATGAATAACCAAACTGGCAATACATCAGCAATGAAGGGCTGTGATTTGGTGCTATCAGTGCAGTTTGTTGTAAAACAATGGAATAATGACCTTTGCTCAATTAACGAAGTTGTTAAAGTGTATAGTTTTGGTAAATTCAGATGGCAAAGGGATAATTTGCATTTTGATGAATCATTTCCTAGGTATCCTAATTTTTAATCCAAATTATAGTCAAGTGATAGAAAATAATATAATGTGGCACTAAAATAGCCACAGAGCAAAAGATTGTAGATAGTAATACCACTCTACCCTGTGGTATAGCTGCCCAGTTGCCCTGGCAATAAGCTTCCAAGGCTCATCTAAATAAATGCCCAGCAATCACCCCAAAAAGTGGCCACCCTGGCAAATTTGTATCTGCTGTCATTAGATTTGTGGCATAACTGCCCTGTACATTTTCTGCCCCTGCACAGTGCAGATCAATTAGGTGAACAGAAATAGTGTCAGGAAAAACAAAACAGGACTGTCATTCATAAGCAGGATATTGTAACCATATGGTTATAGGGGAAATAATTCATGCTAACCAATCATTCATAAGCAGCAAATAGGAACCATCTAGTTAGAGGGAAAACAATTCATGCTAACCAATCATTCATAAGCAGCAAATAGGAACCATCTGGTTAGAGGGAAAACAATTCATACTAACCAATCATTCATAAGCAGCATAAAGGAACCATCTGGTTAGAGCAGCGGTTCTCAACCTGGGGGTCGCGCGGCCATCCCACGGGGGTCGAGAACCACTGCGGCACCTGGAAGCGGCTGCAGGACCCTCCTTATAAGGGTTCCTGCGGGGTGACGTCGGCCGAAAACGTCACCACGTGACACGCGAACGTGATGACGTTTCGGCCGAACGTCTCCACGTGACGCGTGTACGTGATGACGTTTGGCTGAAACGTCATCACGCAGTGCGTAGTGATGTCAGCACCGGGAGTCGTGGTCTCATAAAGGTTGAGAACCGTTGGGTTAGAGGGAAAACAATATATGCTAACCAATCATTCATAAGCAGAATATAGTAACCATATGGTTAAAAGGAAAATAATTCATACTAACCAATCATTCATAAGTAGGATATTGTAACCATATGGTTATAGGGAAAATAATTCATGCTAACCAATCATTCATAAGCAGAATATTGTAACCATATGGCTATAAGGAAAACAATTCATGCTAACCAATCATTAATAAGCAGCATATACAGTACAGTAGGAACCATCTGATTAGAGGGAAAATAATTCATGCTAACCAATCATTCATAAGCAGCATATACAGTAGGAACCATCTGGTTAGAGGGAAAACAATTCATGCTAACCAATCTTAAAATACATTTGACATTTGCTATTCTGGACAGAACATGTCCAAGGGGTTACTGAGGGAACCATATTATTTTACCTGTGAATAACAGTAAACATTTGGGGGGGGATATTTATTACGACCTTTTTCCCGCGATCCAATCTTTATCGCCGTTTTTTTCTTTTTCACACATTTTCGAATTACCTCAATTTATGTACTGCTAAATAAAATGTATCAATATAGACAAAAATTGATGTCGATAAATATCGATGCATTATTACCACTCTACTTTACATTACTTTCAGTGGAGCTCCTTCTCCATAAATATCGTTGATCTTTTCAATGGGGACATAGAAAATAATGTTTCACACTATCTTCATTGGGAATCATGGGTTTTTTCCACCTTCAATCAGGCAAATACTTTTTCAGGGATAGAAAGGTCAGAAGGGGCTTAATAAATATCAGCATCGGCAATATAGATATGTTTGACCTAATTAAAGGTACATTGATATTGATATACCGGGAGAAATGTTTTTCAATTGTAATAAATATCTGTCTAGATTTTTAATACATGCTGTAAAATAAAAAATCATTCTAATCACTTCATTTTGGATAGTCCAAAGAAAGTAGCTTTGAGAACATTCAAAATGGACAATAGAAACAGTACATCTGATGCCGTTTTACCTTCAGAGCTCCCTCCCTTTAAGACATTTTTTCCAAAATTATTAAAAGACTAATATAATCCAAATATTTCTTTCCTATTAATTGTTTCAATCCAACAGAAGACTAGGCCCTTTTTTTTCTTTTTTTCTTTTGGGAGGTTTTTTAAAAAATTTTTTCTATTTATATAAAAACTAGAAGCAAAATAAAAATTGTTTAGGAAAGAGGTGAAACCGATCAAATTCCTTGTACATGGAGAGAATGCCTGTTCCAAATTTTTAGAGCCTAAATTCACTATAGTCCGAAGTGAGGTGCGGAGTGTTTGCCTCACTTCAGACTGACTGATCTGTGCTTGGTGATGTCCTGCACGCGGATATCAACGAGTGCATTAAAGGGATTCGCGAGGTGACTCTTTTGCTCTTGCCGAGACTGGAATCCCTTTAATGCGCTCGCTGATGTCCGCGTGCAGGACATCAGCAAGCGCATCTCAGTCATTCTGAAGTGAGGCGAACACTCCGCACTATCATGCATTACCCCCTTAGAGTTGCTTAGAAACAGTTTTGGATAGGTAGGAGGACAAGTTTGCATTTCTATGACACACAGGGCTGAGCTCTTATTATTTTCTTTAATTTAGGAGGTTCTTTTATTTAAAAAATATATATATGTATTTTAAAGATTGCTCAGGAAGCAACACATCAAGATCCCAAAGCACATGCATAGTGACTTCTACATAACCTAGACCATTTATCAGGTTTTAACTATTTCTGCATATAAAAGTAAAATTGCTCATGTAGGTCAAACATTTGCTCCAGGTCCTTTTTTTACGTTATTAATTCATGTTGTTCAGGAAGGGGCTAAAACAGTCCACATTCTCTATGCAAGTGTGTAGCAAGTTCTTCAAGGTCAAAGCCATTTGTCATTTTTCTGCCTTGAGGATGTTATCTCATGTCTTTTGTTTTTCGATACCTTTATAGCATCCAAATGACTATAAATACTGTGAATTGGCTAAAAAGGTACAAGACATATAACAATGCATTTATTTTGTGTTGTTTATCTGGTTAAAAAAAAAAAGAACCAAAACTAAAGTCAATAAATTAGGAAGTAAACAGAACCATGCCACCGGGGATCACATATAGTTTGACTTTATATACAGTACACGAGGGTCACTGAGTTTAAATGTTTAAAAATTATAGGAAAGTAAAATTCTTTACTACAATATTTCATCAAATACTCTTTAGAGAGGTAGCTACACATTTACGGAATTCACCTTTTGAGATGAAATAAAGATGCTGTTTATCTCGCGGATAGCTTTTCTTTATGTGTTTGGCTCTCTGTGTGACACAAATTTTCTTTTTATCATTCACTGTTACTACAGTGCTGTCAATTATGTTGCACCTCTTGTACAGATATGTCAGTTAGGATGCACTGTATGAATAAAAGATAACCATAAACCCCAGGGCCACCTTCTATTCTAAATGCCGTGTCTAATGTGCAGTTCCTTAGAAGGTAACCAAGCGTGAAAAGATCAAAGTAAATAAGGTTTCTTTATCAACATGCGAAATGCACCTTTCCTATAACAGGTGAACGCCTCTCCCCCAACAGCATTATAGGCCACAACTTTCCTAATATACAAAGCTGGAATTGCCACCACAGAAATGCAACAGGCGTTAAAAAGACAAGAGCTTTCTAAAATTACGCTTGTTTCTTTTGAAAAGACAGCGATAGGGCTTTAAGCCTGCATCGGAAATGCAGACAAGCTCTTCATGAATAAATTAGTGGGCAGCAGCAAGGGCAATTTTTGACTTTGTGTATGCTATTGGTCGGTTTAAAAATATCCCCTTTACTCTGATTAACCCTTTCATTATACAGCACCGTCGCCTCATTCTGACCAAGCAGTTTATATAATGAAATATTTAACGGTGAATAATACAGGACTATTAATATGTGATAACCTTCTCATGTGCCAAAGGATGTCCATAGATTTGTCTGCACCAATCTGCTTAATGCAGAGGCACGCATATTTCTCACATTGGTATACTGAGATTTAAAGAAGAAATAAATGTTTCTGCAGCTGTCATTTAAAGGTTTACCTAGTGGCAACCAAAACTGCTAGCTCTAAAATGGTCTAAAAACTACTTGCATTCAATATCGCTATCTTCAAGTTCTGCATGGGGTATATTGTTGCACCATCTTAGATCTTCTCTCTGCGATGCAGATGTTGATATTTACATCACTGCTCTTAGTGCTGGCAGCAGAGAAGGCTGAAGCGAAACTAATATTTGTAAAATAATAATAATAATAAGAAGAATCTCTTCCTGCTTCTCCATCTTTCCACTGAGGCGAAGGAGTGGTGCAAAAACACAAAGAGGTCAAGCATGTACTACGATTACAAGGAAAGCAATTGCGTTTCACAAAAGTGAGAGAAACAGTTTCCTTTTCATTACTATGATATCGTCTATTTAAAAAAAAAAAAAAAAAGCTTTTATCGGCAAAAGTCACATTTTAAAGTAGATTATTATTTGGAAATTTTTTTTCGGTTCTATATAAACTGGTATAAATACCTAAATGTCAGACACCAGATCTATGTATGCAGAAATATCCCAGTCTACATGACTGCAGTTCTTCTTTAAAGTGCACCTGTCACCTCAAATCTAAGACTAATTTAGGTTGTACTAATGAAATAAATGTTTTTGTAAATATAAATGTATTAAAAAAAAAATGTACCTTTATACAGTGTTTCTCTCTGACATCTTCCCTGTCAGCCTGACTTTTCTTTCTCCAGTGTTGGGTAGATGAAGGGCAAGAATGATTGATGAGGCCAAAAGGTCAGCATACTGCTTAACCAATAGCAGCTTTTTCATCTTGTGTTGCCTGACTTGCAAAATAGAAAGGGGAGGGGGAGCGGAGGAGGACAAAATGGCGGCTCTCTTTGAACTAAATAGTGAAACAAACTTTTTTTTTTTTAACTATTTGTGTCAGTAATTGGCTTAGTGTAAAGGAGTTGCATATGTATGTGTGCAGTTATATCAGCACTATAGTGCCCCTTTAATAATATTATTACTATTAGAATGAACGGCACCACTCTTATATGATGAAAAACAAATTAAGATAATTTCTTCCAAGAAATAAAGGTCAGTTTACACAACTGTATACTAAGAATACTGTATATAATACTACTTCAGTATATCCTTTCTGAAAACTTGTTTTGACTATGTTCAGACAACCTCAGTCGCCACTCTTTTAAATAATAAAGAATTTGAAGTTTGAAAGCCTTTTTGGGGCATATTTCTCAAAGTGAATTTGCATAGAAAAATGGATTTTCCATCACTTGACTGTAGACTTGCATTCAGTTGTGCATATTCACTACTTAGCATATTGTCGCTGGGATGGAGTGGATTGCCTTGTAATACTGTTAGAGCATTGTCAGGCAAACAGTAGCAGTGACATATTGTAGCAAAGACATCACAAATGGGCACATTGTAACAAAGTGATGTCTGTTTAAAGTAGAAAATATCACCATAACTATCTTTTATACATTACAGACAACATACTAGGAATAAATTATCATAAGAAATGGCATTATCACCATTTTATCATGTTTTGGATGCTTGTACTGTTTCCAGAAAAGAGTCACATAAATTACCATTGTTTTTTTACTTTTATTCCGTTGGCAGACAATTGCTTGTTGCAACGTTGGCACCACATAATCTAATCCCTTTGAGTGAAATGTTGTCAGAATAGTAACAGAATGCTTTCACAGCAGCTTTATTAATATTTTATGCATATTTTAATGGTTCTCTGTATAGAATTTTCTATGGACTAATCCCCCCTTCTCATTTAGCTAATGAAATGTTAGTTTTCTACCTCCATCTTATTTCAGTATTGTAATTTAGCCACATGGATTGCAGGCTGGAAAAGTAAAGATTTTTGACCTCTCCAGACTGGTATAGATCTCAGCCCTGAAGGCTCTACAATAAACTACAGTGGATTCAACATCTGTTTCATCTGTGAGTGAGTTTAGCTACTGTATTTCCCTGAAAATAATACAGGGTCCTCTATTAATTTTTGCTCCTAAAGATGTGCTAGGTCTATATACCAGTTTGGTATATTTCTCGTACTCTACTGCAGCTAGGCCTTAATTTTGGGACACGGCACTGGTACGGTCATATTTTTCATACTTTACTGCAGCTAGGTCTTATTTTTGGGTCACGGTACTGGTACTGTATATTTCTCGTACTTTACTGCAGCTTGGTCTTATTTTTGGGACACGGTACTGGTACTGTATATTTCTCGTACTTTACTGCAGCTTGGTCTTATTTGCAGGGGAGGCCTTATATTTCTAAGCTTGAAAAAAATTGCACCAGGTCTTATTTTCTGGGGAAACAGGGTATCTGTGGATCTTGTCAATTCAGCATTGTTTGCATATGCTCCATACAGACTGGGTCTCAGAGGTATGTCCTCTGCATAAAGCAGCAACTAAAACAGAATAAACAGAAACCCTGCTATAATCTTCTCTAATCACCACTTGCCTTTTAATCAGATGTCCATCTTGTTTTTTACAGTTTCAATCTTAGAAGTCTTTGGGTAGGGGAGGGGTGAAATAGCCCATTAAATCTCTGAATAGTTATAACACAGGGTTGTGTTTCAGTTACCACCAGTGATCTGCAGGTGACTGGCTGAGCCCCCTTGAGTGCTAAACTGACTGGACCCCCTGTAGTAGGTCAGACTCTGTTGGACATTCAGGGTGTTTATTAGGATAGCTGCTACCAGGGACTGTGGTAGAAAAGAAGTCTCACTGTCTAAGACTGGTGGATATTGCTGTAGATCATGCTAATCTCCAGGACCCAATTCTATAATATGGTTAACAGTATCAGCAACATCATTTTAACCTTATAAAGCCTGAATTGATGGTTTATTTGCTGGTGCCAAATTGCATATTACAGCAGAACTTGGACTAAAAAGCAGTTCTAATTTGTGGAACAAACCAGTGCATATTTGTCACTCATTCACAAGAATAATAAGCATTGTTGCTTATGTCATTGTGTTAAGATATCAAGGTTTGTTTTATACATTACAACTGCATTCCAGTGTGGAGGCAAATTAAATAACTGACGAGTTCATATAATTTAACACACAATTTATTAGTTCTCTTTCTATCATTTTAACAGGAAAAGTAATGTAATCAGACATAAATCACTCCTTTTCTTCTCTTACAATAATAAATGTTTGCAATAAAGTAGATCTAGGAACGGGATCGGTATAACAGATATGTAAATGCAAATGGATAGTTTGTGTGTTACTGGTCTATTAATATTCATATAACTACATAATTCCTGCTTCACTGACAATTAGGCCCCAAATTAATAGAACGTTGAGCAAGAGAACTTAGTATCTAGAGGGCAAATTAACAAGGAGAGCTGCCTTTCTCTCAAATCCCTACCAATGCTTTTCACTATATTATCAAACAGCAAGGCACTTCATTTAAACAGTCACGGGGATGACTTTCTCCTTAAAGCAACAGTAACAGCAACAAAAAGGGGAAAATCATTACAATTAGCTTTCCACCCAATAGCAGTAAAAAGTATTTTATTCCATAAGCAGGATACAATGAATTCCTTATTCCCACTTTGACGTAGAAGGGCTACGTGCAACATAAAATTGTGGGGACTCCACACAACTTTGCTTCTGGACATACTGTATGACCACATCACGTAACCAGCAGCAATACAGTACTACTGATAAACTGCAAGTAAATCCATGTTTTTTTTCTGAGGCAGGAAGAATAGCAGGGGGGGGGGCTACAACTTATTTTACATATTCAGCACTTCTCTGGGAAAAGAAGCACATGGGTTATATAGATGTAATTAGATAGGTCAGAGCAACAGTAATCAAGTTTAGACAGTGTGCACTCACAACACATATAATAAGAGAAGATAGTGTCAACATAATGTATAATTCCCACAGCAGCCACAGTACCTTTTGTAAAGCAGTGGCAAACACTTTACATAGGAGGATAGCAGCCATTCATGCTTGGCAAGAGTCATAGATTTCAAGTACCCAGTGCACAATCTCATTAATGCTTGTTATTTTGTAGTGAAGCAGGTGTGACATTGCAGAGGATTGAAATGCTTTTGTTTAAATACAACCAATAAGAGCACAACGTGGTCTCGGTATGAGTTGGCCAGTTATACAGGAAAATGGTTTGTTGTATTGCCTTTTAGTGCATCTATGCTTTATGTTAGGCAGCTGTGTGTCCCAGTTGCATGTTATGTGAAGCCCATTTACAATGTCATCTACCCAGCAGAATTTCTAAGCTTCGATACAGAGAGTGCCAAGCTGCAATGCCAGGGGAGGTTTCATTGGCACCCACAGCAGGGAATGCCAAATAAAGCAGACAGAAGTGCTGCTGCGGTGCATGCAAGCTGTATTTAACACCCTCTAATCATCTCTGTCTCTAAGGTTCTTCAGAGAAGTAATATATTTTAAGGACCAGTAACACCCAAAAATGAAAAATATCCCATATGGATTTGCATGGCAGTTAATCAAATACCATAACTAGTAACACGTTTATCTTTGAAATGAATTCCTGAATTGTTTTTCTTGATGGCACCCATGTGGGTAGACATACGTTACCCATTAACATTGTTTTTTATGGTGCTTGACATTACATTATGTTTGGGAAGTATTCCTGAAGGCCCAATTATTAAAGCTAAATATTCTCTATAGACACAATTCAGAATTTTTGGAAGCAAGGATTAAATATGTAGTAACTATAAATTAATAAATTAATCATTTAATTTCTTGTGGTATGGTTTAACAAATAAATATAAATGCCATTACTCCTTTTACTGTTCTTTATTTAGCACCTGCCCCCTCGGGAACATCACTTTGAACAACCATGCAAGGCAAAAATGTAATTATGGCTGACACAGACAGCTGGTTAGTCTTATTAAATAACTATCATAACCACAAAGCTTTTAGAGCCAGCCTGCCAGCACCATCTATTTGGTCTCTCATCCTTCCTGGGACACCCACGCCAAGAAGTCTTGCTTGTAACTAGCTAGCACATTGGCACCAAAATTCGATACAACCCGCTTGCCTACCCGCTACCCCCCCTCAGGAGCAGCAGTCAAGAAGAAGGGCTTATTTATTGCTAGACAGGTTGGAAACTGGCTTATCTGCTAACAGAAAACTTAGACTAAGGGAAATGCATGCAATGCCTCTGTGTGCCCCTCTGTGTGCCATCCTTAGAATGTCTGTTATTGCTCCAGGTTCTGCAGCCTAGCTGGGACCTAGCAGACACTACACTATGTTAGTTTCTCACCAATTGCCAGCTTTCAAAATGGCAAGTGCCAGTTTTCCTGATAGTTCATTTAGTCCTGAAATCTAGACGAT
>WMED01021644.1:0-11862 GCA_019650415.1 Pipa parva
ATTTTTTTAAATACATATATATTTACAAAAACGTTTATTTCATTAGTAGAACCTAAATTATTAATAGTTTTGAGGTGAAAGGTGCACTTTAATAAATAGCTGAAAATGACAATATTGATTTATCAAGCATTTTTGGGATATTTAAAGATCGAAAATAACTTTTTGATATAAAAAAAATGCAAAAAAAGTTATTTCTTACATGTCAAAAGGAGTATTTTTAAATAGGCAATTCCGACATAATCAAATAAAGACTGTTCTTCCAGCAATAGGCTTTTAAAAAACCTTTTCGACTTTGGTAAATATCCCCCAATTGCCTGTATTTCACTAGTGTTAACCCACCGAAAACTTTTCAACTTTTAAAACAATCCCCTAAAATGTTGAGGTTCCATGTAATAAATAAACGGTACTGAACTGTTTTTTTTAAAGAATCCCTGGTGCCCTGTATCATTTGTAAATGCAGTAGTAATATATGTGACTGTAGTGACACTGAAAGTGTTTCTCTAACCTTCATTCCTCAGCTCTTAAGGCTAACAAAAGATTCCTGCAAGAAAACAACTCTAAGGGGAATATCTACAGTACCTGAAATTTAGGCTAAAAATAAAAGAAAACATTACAACACCGTTCTTTTTGTGGAAATCTTTCCTCTGCAAAATACTTCCCTACTGTGTCACTTAATCTTTATGAAATCTATTGTTCCAGGGGCTGCACTGGAGAAAACTGTTATAATCTGAAATGTGGTGAGTGAATCGGGTCTATAGAATATTTTAAAAACAATCAAAAAGTGAGAAACCTCTGGATTTGTTTGCAAATTTGCATCTGGATAAGGAAGAGGTTCAGTTACAACATCTGTAAATATTTATTTTGATAGGGAAGGGGTTAAATCACAAAACTTAACTAAAGCATTTTTATATCGGTCTAATAAAATAGAATGGAAGAATGAAGATTCTAGCTCACTAAAACCACATAATCTTGTCTTATGTGATGAAGTGTTTTATCATCTAAAAATATTCCAGACAAATAACTTTGAATGACTGCTTATAGAGTTAAGCCATTATTTCTTTCAATGCGTCTGATGCTCACACAAATCCTTTCAATACATGACTACCATGGCTACAGAAAGAAATATTTGCATTCATTAGCATATTTTATTAGTACTTAGAAAGACATATCAACAGTCCCACTCATTTAAACAAAATCCAATTCTTGAATAAGTGTATGAATAAGCACACAGTTCTCATTGACTGCTATGGAATATTGCACATCTGTGCTTTCTAATACTGAATCCCAATTTATTTTTCCCATATGATAAGGATGGCCTGATCCCATCAGAAAGATTAATTCTAATATAGAAAATCATTCAGAAAGAATTTTCCACTTAAAGGGGAATAAAGGTCAAAAATTATTGGTTGATCTGCCATTATCCTGGCTGTGCTGGTGCATATAAGCTGTACCTTATTACAAGAGAGAACCTAAAACATAGATTGACCTGATATCCTCCCAGTTGTTTGCCTTTTCTTGGGAGTCAGCAACATGTTCCACTGTGACAACGTCTTCTGATCTCCTGCCTGTTGAACTCACTATATCATCTCTATAGTGAATCAAATGACATCACTTTTTAGCTCACTAAGGTTTGCCCTTCTTACATTTCTATACAATGGTAATCACCAATATCATTATTTAAATATGCTATCAAAGCAGAACAACAATACAGAGAAATAAATTGTGATTGACAGGAAAATTCCAATGTAAAGTGGCATTTAATTTTATATAGATTCCATACTGATTGTCCAGTAATATCCAGGTACAGTTCAAATCACACAAACATAATTTAATGCACAGTTTTAGCCAGATGCATTTCCAGACACAGTGCAGTTTGTCTAGTGCACATACATCAGTACAGAATCATTGTCATAGTTATAGGCAGGTACCAAGATACTCTTGAAAAAAAACCCCACAAATTAAAATTAGAAACCATAATAGAGGATTACTCTAAGGGCAAAATTTATTAAAGGCGAATTTTGAAATTTCGATCGAATTTTGAAATTTCGATCGAATTTCAAAAAATTTTGATCAAAATTTCAATTGAAACTTCAAATTTTCGATCGAAATTTTTCAAAATTTGATCGAAATTTTGAAATCGAATTTGCGAAGTGATCCGAAGGATTCGGAGCTCACTTCACTGAATGGTGAATTCCCCCTTAATCCCTTTTTTTTCATTACTCAGGGCGAAATTTATTAAAGGCGAATTTCGAAATTCAATCAAAATTTCAAAATTCGCCTTTAATAAATTTCGCCCTGAGTAATGAAAAAAAAGGGATTAAGGGGGGAATTCACTATTCAGTGAAGTGAGCTCCGAATCCTTCAGATCACTTCGCAAATGGTATTATGCACTCACTGATGTCCTGCACGCGGACATCAGCGAGCGCATTAAAGGGATTCCAGTCTCGGTGAGGCAACTCTTTTGCTCTCGCCGAGACTGGAATCCCTTTAATGCGCTCGCTGATCTCTACGTGCAGGAGATAAGGGAGAGCGTACCAGTCTCTGAGAAGTGAATTGAAGGATTACAAGGTAAGTTTGGACTTTACTGAATTACTCCCTAAATCTGTTTGTCTTCCAGCTTGAGATGGTGCCCACATGTCTTTGTTCTAAAAGTGAACAGCCTTTTAAGAAATTATTCAAACAGCACCCTCAAATTCTTTTTCCAAATGCCTTTATTCAAAGAAACATGACAAAGGGCTTTATGTGCTAATAAAAACCTGTTTCTTTGAATAAATACATTTTAAAAGGAGAAGTTGGGAGTTCTGTTCGAATACTTTCCTGATGAACTCTTATAGTAGACACAGTGGAACTGGCACCCTATAATATATATACAGATATATAATATAATATATAAAGTGCAATATTTATAATAAGGACTTTATTTGTATAAGGTAATTATTTCACCCCTATATTGTAATATCTTAAGGATGAATAGGTTTATTTCTTTAAGCATCTCATAACTAAGTCCTCCATTTCTCTTATCATGGGGTCATTTTTTTAACAGTGCCTAGAACTGGTCTGATAGAGGGATAACCCCAAATCCATAAATAACCCTATTTCATTTCTGTCACATATATAACCATTAATATATTATTTTTTTTTTATGAAAGATACGCAGTTTTCATAAAAATGTAATTTACATTAAGTGTACCATTTTCTGCATTTGTAAAAATATCATATCCAAAGTACCAGGCTGCACCAATGAAAACAATGGTTTGTTAATAGCAATGTAGCCTTTGTCAAGCTATGGGACTATTTATTCCCATTATACCACAACCAGAAATTAAGATAAACTAATGTGTTCTAAAGAATCATCTTACCTTATGCAAGAACAAAGTTCTATAACTTCTTCAAAATTAAATGAAACAATTTTTGTTAGCACTAATCCACCTTGCTAAACAGTATACAGAGGTTTTAAGGCAATTTGTTTTCTACATAATAATATTCCTTGAGCTCTTCATAATAAATGTACTTTTTTAATACAAACTACATCCTGTCCATTATCCATGTTAAATATTAATCATAGGACATACATATCAAACAGTAATAATGATGAATGATACCTTTACTGCTATTTTTCTCAAATACATTATTTTTATTATGTTTTGCCATTATACCTGATTTCCATTTTGATCCATTCAGAATAAACGTTAAATTGTTAAATTGTTTTCTAATGTCAATATATACATCTCTTTTCAGTAAAGGTTTAATGCAGTTATCTTAAGCAAAATGACTCAAGTGCTTACTGCCTGAAACTGTTCCAAGTACAATACTCTAAATATAGTAGAATTCAGTCATCTGGCTAACATGCCTTGATTTCTTAGGCTCTATCCATGCATATATAACTATGCAAATTTATGCTTACATAACATGACAACATACTTAAAAATGTTAGTTACTGAATAAAGTAAAAGGCATATGTATTAATAAGAAATGAATGTCGACATGGGACAAACTATGTAAATCATTTGTACTACACATTGTGTTGATTTCCATTAAAATTAATTTTATTTATTCATAAGGCACAGCCTTTTTACTTAGTTAAACCAATTTTTTTCCTTTTTCAGGAATGGGTGGGGTGCTAGTAAAAATTGCGCCATTCATTATTAAGTGTAAAAACATAGGAATAATAGTGTTATACATTATAGGGGTTATTCTCTAAAGTCCGAATTCGACTGTCAAATTCTCAAACAGCGAATTCACTCAGCAAATCCGTGACTGAGACAATTCTCTCATTGTAAAGTCGTAACTGCGATAATTTTTACATTTGTGACTATGATAATATTTCCATAGTAAAGTAGCAATTGTGACAATACTCTCATTATAAAAGACGCGACTGTGACAGTCGCAGTCTATTGAGACTGTCTTTAGCTGGTGAATTCACACCTTTACGCGACAATTAAGACTTTAGAGAATAACCCCCTAAATCATTGTAAATAATGCTGAGAAATAATTACTGTGGAATATGGTGCATAAGTAATGGGGGTATTTATCAAACACCCAATAAACATGTTACAGAAAATTACAATATATTTAAAATATATGTATACATATATAGCAGGAATCTTTGAAACAGAAGCAGTAATAAAGACTGAACCAATGGTACTGCACTGATTGAAACAGGAATATAATAGTAATAATGGTTATATACTGTGGTATAATTCCAATGACCTTTTAATAGACCAAAATATGACTTTTCCAATTAGAGAAGTGAAGAAAATGCATGACTGCAAATCCTTAAACATTATTATATATCACAGAAACAAACATTAATCTAGTTGTCCAAATTACACATAACTGGGGGTTATTCACTAAGGTGCGATTTCGACTGTTGAATTCTCAAACAGCGGATTCCCATAGCAAATCCATGACAATTTCCCCATTGTAAAGTCACAACGATTTTTTAATGTTAAGATTGCGACAATTTTCCCATAATAAAGTTGCAACTGTGACAATATTCTCATTATAAATATGCGACTGCGACAGTAGCAGCCTGATGTGACTGTCTTTATCTGGTGAATTCACAACTACAGTATATGCAACAATTTGGACTTTAGTGAATAACCCCTGATCAACAATAAATAAGTCTGTATCAAATCAGCCAAGTTTCTAATGTAGAAAGAGTTTCTCTCCTTTACTGATTAGTGCTACTTAACAAAGTGTATGCTCTTCTGTGGGAACTCCTTCACATGGTCTCTTAATAATATGGAAGCAATAGTCTTAAGAGAAGAGTAACACCTAAATTAAAATGCCTTAAATGTATATTTATAGTTACTATATATACCATCTCTGCTAATAAAAAGTAAATTGGATCTATAAGGTATGATATTTAGCTTTGGGTTTAAATACTGGGCTTTCTTGAGCACTTTGTATCTATATCAGCTTAAGCACCAAAAAAATAATGGGGATGGTTGAGGTAATGTTTAACAAACAAATATATCATGTCTGCTTTCAGTAAAACTAAAAACAGTCAGAAAGCAATACAATGATTGCATTCAGCTTTAAAGATAATATTTTTTTAGGTGCTGTATTTAGATAACTGCCATGCTAATCCAAATGTGATTTTTGTTATTTTACTGGTTCCTTAATACATATTGCAGTAATAGGCCCCCCTGGGGGTCTTATACCAAGCATAATACAGTTTGATACCCTTTATCTCCTGCATGGTCCCTGTTTACATTTTGGAAAAGGGTGTTTATCTATTGTACTATGCACACTTTGTAATCCACAAAAAAACTTGGTCACTAGTAGTTACAGATAAAGATAAACAATTTTCCCCAATGTAATAAACTGCCACAGTGGAGTTTAACTTTGTTATAGAGATAGTTAATGCAGGATAGGGAAGCAATTTAAATGATTTAATAATAAGATAATGTAATGTACAATAGCAATACAAAATGTCTTCCTCTCTGGTTAAAACACAATTTCTAGTCTCCTACCTATATGGGCTTATGTATTAACTGGGATTCCCAAACACTAGGTGCAGAACTATGTCAGCACACCAACAAAACAACATTAGACACTCCACTGTATTCACATACTCAGAAAGGTCAGTATGCTAAAGAGTAAATATGTTCAACTGACTTTGCAATACTACAGGCTCATGGATGTGAATTGTTGCAAATTCATTTGCCCATGTGAATTCTTTCTATGATATCTAAGCATCTAAATATTGAGTCCTGTTGTCTAACAATCTATACCTTTCATAGGTGTGTCATATCCCTATTGAACATTGCTTTGAAACATGTTGGGATGTTATAAATCATAGATAAAACAAAATAGAAGAGTGCTAGAGTAGATAGTTGACAGATGAGATCAGGTTGAGCTTACAGTTGCTATGCTTGAAATAATATTTGGAAGCAAATGCACTTTGGCAAATGGTTACTGATCATGTGCGTAAACTTCAGCATTTCCCAAACTGCAAATGGGGGACCTTGCAGCTTTCCTACATGATATAACAGTTTTCTCTTTCTGCCAGATATTGCCATATCTTTCACCCTGGTTTTCCATCTAAGGGTATGATATAAAGATAGCCTTGCCTGTGGATGGTTTATAAGTCACTGCCCAGCCTTGCATAATCATTTAGGCAAAACAATTAGCTGGTGATGAGACTATAACTGGGAAATGAGGTGGAAAATTACCAGATTAGCAAAACTGCTGGGTACATGAATATTAACTCTGTAAATGTTTGTTAAATTCAAAGGGGGTTATCGAATTCTCACTTTAGCCAATAACCCCCAAAGTTTTAGAAGGTTAATAGTGATTAGAGATGACTGATATATACAATTTAGCATGACATCATCATGCCTTAGTTAGTTACTGCCTTAGTTAGTTTTCAGAAGTTTATGTATTACTTCAACTGTCAAAGTACATTTTGATGTATGAGTGAAGATGAAATCATCATTTAAGATGTACACATTTTCAGTGAAATATCATGATTGGCCTACTCAAAAATACAAGTACATGAATATCATTATTATGAAAATAAAAAGCAAAAAGAGTCACCTGTAAACAAGAAAGCACTTGTTAAATAATGTAACATTTATTGACACATTAATGCATTTAGCACATTTGTATTCATTTTAATTTTCAACTCCCCAGGGAAAACTGAATTGCAGACATAGGAGCAGAGTGCAGATTATTTTTGGAGCCATTTATAGCCTAATTAAATAATGAGTTAATTTCACCAGTATCCCATGATAGGAATCAATACACAGGCCACCGATCTTGCATTAATTTGCTCTTGCTTTGTCACTAAATCTTGTAAGAGTCTCACTTGCTTGACACTCAGAATTAACCTTGACTATAACCTAAGCATTAAATACAAAGGAGAAAAGTCTATTTTCTTGATGTGAACATTTATTCTCACAGTTGTTCTTGTTACAAAATGCAGAATAGAAGTTACTCACTGCATACTCTAGTACTGAAACAACATACTATATGTAGGTGTAATTGTCAGTGTTTTTAATACTGACACAGATATCTACCAGTACTACTCAAGAGTCTAATGAAGAGGGGCTGTGCCCTCAGTAACCATTATATCTTACTGGAGCAAAGACAATTGTATACATCCCTAAATATTATCTTAAAGGACAATTAACATCAGAAAAATTCAATTGCCATTTGGATTGGGTGGCAGTTATTCTGACGATGTAATTCTAATAATGGTTTATTCAAAGTTGTATTCCTTTTAGTGGTGTAAAAATGGCTTAAAAATGGGCGATAAAGTAAAAAAAATAGTTTTAGACTTCAAAATTTCACCCTATGAGAAAGATATAAAAGCAAAGCTGCACATGATATTAATTAACTCTCATACAGGAACAAACACTAGCAGTGAAAAGATGAAAAGTCCCATACAGACATGATATCCATATATTGGAGCAATGAGGTGCATTCAAGGTTTCCAGTATCTGTGCTTTTACCAAAATACTAAAGTTCAGTGCACACAAATGCACATAACAATCAATCCCCAATGATTATGGCCAGGATAGTGCTTGTCATAGCATATAACCACATGCTCTGCATTGTTCAAATACACATCAGCTGTGCTGCACTGCACCAGCATATAGGTAGGGCTTAGTAATCACAGCCCAAAATGTGCTTCACCATGTATACTCATAGGAACAAACACATGTACTGATCCTGTTAAATGATAGAGTTTAAAAAATACATAGTTACTCCAGCAGAGATCATTATACATTACTACCCTGCATCTGACACATGGAGATTCCAATTTGTGGATTCCCAAGGCAGACCTCGATTGCTTCCATTCACACGTGCGATGCCAATAACTTTTTGGAGGCATCAAGTATCGGTGCCATATCTACACTCTGCTTAGACAGGGAATAAACTAAATCTCGCTGACATAAAGAGTTTATCATGTCTTCCAGGGTCCCGCAGTGTAGTCATGTGTCCTATGCGCGTTTCACCTAAAAAGGCTTTTTCCGGGTCTTATGCATATTGAGGAGACACTCTCTGTTTTCATTCATATATGTGATGCTTTTTTGAGGAAGTGTTGTTAATAAATGCATTTTCCAGACACACTGTTGATTCCCACCCTGTAAGTGGTAACTTTTGGAGTGCTTATAAGAATCCTCCTGTCTATTTCTGTAGGTATCAAGAAATACATGCTACTTCATCTTGTATTGTGAATGATTTCTATTTATAATGTCTATGCGTAGTGTCAGTTACAATACTTCTTTTATAGTAACAGAAAGCTGACTTTTTTTATATTTAAAAGAATATTCGGAAAAATTACCATCACGAAATTTGTGTAGAAATTATAAGAAACTTGTTGTTTGGAAGCTACAAAATCATCAGTTACTATGGAAATCTGTTTTTCCTTATTGTTGAAATGTGAGAATGGATAAATGAAGAAGATTTAATGTGTAATCAAAACACCCCTTGCTAATCTACCCTTACTGCAATAAGATAAGGTGGGAAAAGGAGCAAAAAAAGTAGAAATATGTCACAAAACTCTATTGTTGTCACTACATGTTTTGGGCTATATGGGCTCTTTCTCAAAACATGTACTGACAAAAATAAAGTTTTGCAGCATATTTCCACTTTTTTTTTGTTCCTTTTTCCCACCTTATTTTATTGGAATATGGAGTACTATGGTGTTAGGGGAACACCTGGATAAAATGTAAGCTATGAATATCCGATTGTAGCCTATTTTGTTTTGATTCAATTCTACCCTTACTGAACATACTCATTTCCCTTCTTCCTAAAGATTTTAGCTGGATAATCCATTGACTTCCTTCCCTACAGAGACTGCAAGTGTAAATTTGAAAATGATCTCCAGGTTGCCAAAGCCAAGAGTCACTTTTCTGTTCTAATTCTCCTAGACTTATCCTCTGCATTTTATACTGTCAATCACTCCCTTCTGATTCAAATTCTTCATATGCTTGGGGTCCATGATCAAGCTGCATCTTGGCTGGCTTCATATCTTTCTGTTCATTACTTTTTTGCCAAGAAAACCTCTTCTCCTGTCCCACTTCAGGTGCGGGTGCCCCAAGGCTTGATCCTTGGCCCCCTATTTGTTCTCACTGTACACTCTTTCTTTGGGTGAGATTATCAATTAATTTGGCTTTCAGTATCACTTGCATGCAGATGATACCCAAATTTACTTATCTACTTCTGTGTTATTACCTGAAATACACACTCAAATTTGTAGCTGTCTCCTGGCAATCTCCTCTTGGATGACCAAGTGCCAGCTCAAATCAAATCTTGCTAAAACAATATTGATTATTTTAACACCCAAACCTGGACCTGCAACTACCTTTTCCATTCTAATTGATGGTGCAATCATCAACCCTGTAACATCTGTACATTGTCTTGGGGTGACCTTTGACTGTGTTCGAGCACATTGTTACAGCTCCTATTACCCTTCTGTGTATGTAAGTCTTCCTCCCATTTAGATTGTAAGCTCTAAGGGGCAGAGACCTCCAACCTCTTGTGTCAACCACAACCTGGCACTTGAAGTGTTGTATCCTTGTGATACTTTAGTTGTATAGTATAATGTACTTTTCCTATGTCTCTACAATATTTGTATTGCTGAATTGTACAGCGCTGCATAAATTTGTGGTGCTTTATAAATAAAATTATACATGCATGCATTTCAGTCCCCAAATATCATACCTCAGGACATAAACAAAAACTGCACAGATCACAACTTAGTACAAGCATTCCACTTTGAAACCTCCTGTCTAATATTCAGAAAGAATCCTGTGTCAGGTTTAAGGTGAAAAAGAATCTTCAGTAGTATCAGGCAGCAATACAAAGTGCATCCCAAAACAGTTCAATCACACACCCTTTTTTAGTAAACCTTTTCCTCTGAAACAGAGTAGAAAATGAAAGTATTCCATCTAATACAGTATTGGGATGCAAGTTCATAACTTCTTTCTCCCACTTTAAAAAGCACTTTTGATGCTCTTAGTAAACATAATTTACATGACGTTGACATTAGAAGGGAAAAGACTTGTAACAAAATGCAGTGGTCAGAATGATCACAAGGAGCCATTCGGGTTAAGAAAAAAAAAATTATCTGTATATTATGTTCCTTTAATAATCAAAAAATGCTTAAAGTGATATGGAACAGGTAGCTTTATCTTTTGAATTTGAAGCATTGTAATGTGGCTTTGAAACATAGATTATGCACTTCCTAACAATATTGATTAGCACTTTTTAAGAGAAGTTCAAAGATCAAAGCTAGCTGAAGGAGAAATATCCTCTAAGGCACATTTTCATCATCCAGCTCTAATAAAAAGTCTGAATCCTTTCAAAAAGCAGTTTCAGAAATAGAATAAATAGGAATATGTTTTTATGTATTCACCAGCTATAGTAATGCATGTGCCATAACTATCAAGGGGCATCTTTAAGACTGATTACCATGACCAAATTAATTGGTGAAGTATGCCCATTATGTAATTCAGTCAGTTGCATATATTCAATATTTAGCGCTTTGTTACTGCAATTTCTGAATATTGTCAGATGAATAGTAGTAGTGGCATATTGTATCAAATTCCACATAAATGGACATATTGACGCAATCACCTCTTCACATGACATAGGAGTCAATACTATCAAAATTATTTGCAACAAATAGTCACAATGTGGTGCATAAATACACAGTCAAGGTGATGTTGCAAACTGTGTAAGAATGAACCACATGGTGGAAACTTTCTTTTCTGAAAATGCAAATCTGGTGAAGTCTCCAACTGTCACATCTACAGGAAAATAAATATGCCCCGTATAACACTTTATTTCAGTTGGGAGAAACCTAAAAGGGGATAATATTAATCAAATCATTGATGGACTTGATAAACACAGCATCAGGTCACAGCTCCTGTAACATGTGTTTTATCATGTACATATAAATAAAAATATGCTTTCCAAGGTGTATTCTCCCATGCTTATCTTCTCTACATTGCTTAGTAGGTAATAATGTAGCAAAACCCTAAGATAAAAGAAACTGTTATTATTTTGGGTAGTGTATAGACATGGTATCATGATATATTTAACACCTCACTAGGCATTGAAAAAAAATATTCTACAGAAACACATTTATAACACATCTATTTATACACATGAAACACATAATTAGGGGAATTCATCAACAGGGGCAATCTTTCCAATGGTCCATAGTAACCTATACCAACCAATCAGCAGTAGGCATTCAATGGTAGAGTGGAGCTAAGATTATGAAGGACAAATTTTGATAAGTTGTTATGGGTTACTAGGCCTCTGGAAAGACTGGCCCCTTTTAACCCTTTCCGTACATACCCCGTACCTCTCACAGGGTAGCTTCGGGTGGCCAGAAGC
>WMED01021645.1:0-11862 GCA_019650415.1 Pipa parva
GGTCTGAGGGACCGTGAACTGGCCCCCTGTGTAAAAAGTTTGGGGACCTCTGCTTTAGAGGATGTACACAAAAAGACACTTTCTTCCACATCTGGTGGACCTGCCCCATAGTGGAAAGATACTGGAGAAAAGTATTAGATCTGTTAAATGAAATATTCAAAACTCAAATACAACTAGATCCAACAATTTTCCTCTTAGGGCTAAAAGCACCTGATCTCCACACAAAATCAGAACAAAAACTAGCAACACACATACTCACCGTGGCCAAAACACTTATAGCAACCAATTGGAAAAAAGCAGATTTACCTGAGATCCCACAATTGATATCCAAACTAAATCATATTAAAGCATTAGAAACTATAAGAGCACATATACAAGACAGAGTATACAAGGAAGAATGCCTATGGTATCAATGGAGCATATACTTAAGCTCCCAAAACTAAACAATATTACTGGATGGACCCTGTGAAAGCTATATAGACACAAGATAATTTACTTATGACCCCCAAAACACAACCACCCTAAATCACCATTTAAGACAACTTCCCCCTCTTCCCCACTCCCCCCAACCCTCACATCCTCTTCCCTCCCACCTAAAAAAAAGATTCCCTTCACCCTTCCTTCCTCAACCCTTCCCTCCATGCTCACCTGACCCCTCTAATAAACAAAGAAAAACATACTCATAAGCACATACAAAAAATAAAGCTTCATTTTGTTTAATCAATAAAAACACAATGGAGATAAACTACTATAACACTGTAATTGAAGTTTTAAATCTTACTGTTGTTTGTGTATTGATATATTTCGGAATAAAAACAATTAAATAAAAAAAAAAAATGCAAAGGCTAAATGGAGGCAAATAAATCAATGACAGTAGAGGCAGAGAGTGATAAAGTAACCAAAGCTTCCAGATCAGAGTGGAGAGATCCTGAAGCAGAGGAACGAGCATATCAGCTGATGTAACATACTTGTGACGGAAGAAGGGTAGGAAAGGTGGAAGAGGAGAGTGAGAATAAAAAAATCATGAAGTAGTGATCTGAACAAGGAATAGAGAGCCAGGATTCAAAGTCTGAGAGAAAGGTGGCAGGTTCAGAGGCAGAGGGTGGTCTGTTGAACACTGCGACATGTAAAGAAAAGGGGGTACAAAATTTGGAAAGCATGACCTCAAAAGAAGAGAATGAGAAACAAAAGAAGATGGAGATGCATTTGAAGCAAAAGCAGGAGTCAAGAAGTGGTGGTCACAGTGCAGCACTGTAGAAAGTAATGGGAAGGGTGTCTCACCAGGAAGTAATGAAGTATATCTTCCAATTGGTTCTTGCAGCACTGCACAGTGATTGAATACAGAGGACAGGAGAAGAATGAAAACACTGGAGCAGCAGTTAAGGGGCAACACACTAGCTAAAGAGTACCTCAGTAAGTATTTGTTTAAATTGGTGTCAACAAAACATCTTTGTTTTATGCCTCTTACCCAGTTAGAGATTCCAGGAATGGACTAAAACTTTAGTACTTTAACAAGGGTATAAATCAGGGGTGACGTCACCCACAAGGGCTTTCCCCGAAGTGCCGGCGCTGGTGAGTGACAGGGGAGGAGCGCACACGCATTGGGAAGAACTCCCCCGCTCGTGTGCACTACTTCAGTACAGGCCACGGATCTGGCCTAAAAACTTTCAGATCGGGTCCGCTGCCTGTACTGAAGGCAGGGTATGGCGACGGCTCGCGTGCCATAGGTTCGCCATCCCTGGTATAAATCATTGGTGTAGGTCAGATGACCTTGTTTATAGGAGGAGTTGGGAAGTTCTAGATTGTTCCAGCCCAGGAAAGGCTAGAGAGATTAATTTTGCTAGATGCTTCTTTTGGGATTTCTGTTAGAGTACCTGGTAGGTAGAAGACTCAGTAGTTGTTCACTATAGACCCAGAGTACCCTTCATAGATCGTGCTTGGAGATTATAAGGCATTTGAGAGAATGGTAACCTAAGGTTTAAATTACAAAGCACTGGAGATCCTTGAAAGATTTTGTGACCCCCCAAGCTATTTTTGAGCTGGACAGCTTTTGTTAAAGGTGCAGACGTCTCACCAATGTTAGATTAGACAGCTGGCCCACCAGGAGTTAGCAAAGAGATATCTCCAAAATAGTGTGGTAAACAGGGACAAAACCCTGCTTGAAATCATTTCTGTGTTTCCCTTACGTTAAATATATATATATATATATATATATATATATATATATATTGTGCTGTGTAACCATATTCTTGTTCCATTTTTGAATTTTTGTTTAAATAAATACCATAAATAAAAATACCACCCTTTGTTTCCCCACCTGTGTCAAAGGGCTGTGGTACTGGATTCAGGTGACCCTAGAGTCACTACCATTAGGACAGAACCATCTTGCAAAGCTCATTGTGACTAAGAAACTTATGCATCTCCATAAAAACTGCAAAAGTCATAAGCTACAATATAGTTCATTTCACATATGAAACAAATATTTTTTAAAAAGGGGATAAAATAGAGAAGAAAAAAAAGACACATAGTAAATCTTTTAAATGACACATTTAATGTTTTCACCAATGTATTTCAATTCTACATTTTACAAAGTGACCAGCAATTATCTCACGTGACCATTCTCAGATATTCCTTTTTAACTCCAAGATTTAAGTTCCCTCTATTCTATTTGGTGTGAAAATAGTTTTTTTTTGCCAACAACCATGTTGAAATTCAGCTGATTTTCTTTTTTTTTTTTTTTGAAGGAGCCACTTCAGAAAACTAGATCAGAAAAACTAATTCCATGTGTGAAAACTGGAATTTAAACTTATATAGACCTTCACAGCAAAATTACTTCATTGAAGTTAAACTTGCTCATACAAGAAGAACAAATAATAAAGCTTGAAAATAAAATGAATGAAAAAAAATAAAATAAAATGAAAAAAAAAAAAATATCCAACTTTAGTGTCCTCCTATTAAATCCATCTGGGTCAAGATATATATTCTTATTAGATAAATTAGAATAACTTTAACAACTAATTATTTATAACAGATACCTCCAAAATGTTGATTTTTTTCCAGATCCATACAAGTTGAATCGATTGCTATTCCGTGATTATAGGTGAAAGTGATTTTCTTGTACTGTAATGCTTACATATAAAAATTGGAAGGAACATTCAAGTTTCAAGTCTGCACACTGAACCTAAAAAATAATAATTTGGAGTGAAACAAGCTAAGCTGTATACTCCAGGAGGTAGAGGCCTTAAGTTTGTGTTTGTATATACATATACACAGAATATTTCAGTGTTCAAATAAAACAAAAAAGATGAACTTTTACTGTGACATTTCAGTGTTTCATAGCTGTTCTTGTGTTCGCAGCTAGACACTTAAGTTATTCCTTTTGTTTCTTTACTTCACTGTTGGGCTTTTCTTGCTTTTGAACTGTCCAGTGCAAGAGGAGGAAGAAAATGGGACCACAAAAAAACTTTTAAAAACTATAATGTGCAAGCTAGCTTACCTTTGTACAGCAGGACATAAAAAGGACCTTTACAAATGAGCCCGTCAATGGAATTATTTACAAAGATGGAAACTATGCATGCCCAGGACTTCCAAGGTAAGAAAGGAAAAGATATTTAAGAAAAATAGAATATATACTTTTTTTTTTATATTTATATTTAGGAAGGAAGCCAAGTTCCTTTCCCTCTAGTCACAAACAAACTCCCCGTAACCACAGGATCTTCTTTTAGCTAAATGATTTTTCTTAAATAGAAATACATCTCCAGTGCAGTGCTTAAGAAAATGATATCAAACTACCAGTTTCATCGCTTGATTATATCATCAACCTGTGGCCATTCCTCTTCATGGGAAGTATTTCATGATTGGTCTCCAGGCAATTTCTGCATTCCTGCTAATTGCTTGCATTAACATAAAAATGAGGTTTTTTTGGAATGGCTCAGTATAAAAATGCTTTGCACACAGCCTTGCATTAATTTAAAAAAATAAATAAAATAATATTTAAAACATAGAACCAACCTCTACAAAAAAAAAAAATCAATTTATTACACAAATTTGGTGCAATTTGTTCTGAGCCTTAAAATGTCTTATAATTCATAAAATAAGCAATTCTGGGTTACACTCTTTAAAATGTACAACCACCCATGGTTACGAGTCTTCAGTAGACCACTTTTCTCTTAAATAAGATATACATTTTACACATAGTGGTTGATAGATTTAACCTTGATTAGTAAAATTACAGTACAAGCAACATCTGTCTCCAGAATTGCAGTTCCTAGACTCCAGTGGAAGGCTACACAACAGCTTCAGTAGTAGGGTTTCCACTCTTATTCCCAAACCAGTGGAGATGGTGGCATCTCAGATGGCTGAGCAACAGTGGAACTGGAAATGATAAAGAAAGAAGATTGAGTTGCAAACTATTTAGGTGTAATATCTTGCAATTGTTTTAGTTTAGAAAAAGATATTAAAAAAACATACATACAAGTATCAGTTCTCCACTTTAATATTTTAGCAGGGATCTGATTGACATTATAGCTCCTCCAATCAGATCCCTGATAGATCGTGATTTAAGGGATCTGGTTGGAGGAACTTTAACACAAGTCATCCTTTTAGCCCACCCCAACCCGACTTGAGATTCAAATAGGGTGCGAGAGCAGAAAAGAAGCAGGGAGTTAACTTCATTTTTCTATAGTCTTGGCTGAATGCTTTTAGCATTCCGTGAGGACAACTCCCTACTTCCTATAAAAAAAAAAAAGTCTGCTAAGTGGACCTGACAGGTTTACTTTAAGATTATATTTGCAATATAACAAGTCAATGTAGGAACTTTAATTCCATAAAATATTGATGAAAGGTAGAAATATATTTGCAAGACCATGAATTTTTATCTCTTCTGCACAGTCTTTGTACACCATGAACATCTTGAAATTTTCATTTTTCCCAATATAAAATGCTGCTGGAAAATGAAGTTTCACTGGCACCAAATTCTATCTTTTATAACAAGGGTCGGCAACCTATGGCTCTTTCACAGATATCACTGATATCTTGCTCTTTCACTGCAATGAACGGTGCAAGCACGGCAAGTGCTGTAGAGAGAAAGCTTTCTCAGCACTTCCAGTTTGCTAGCAAATCTGGAGCCGCTGATGTCCCCGCTTACTAGCCAAGCCGGAGCCACTGACATCAGCTGCTCCGGATTCAAAAGGGCTCCGACCCCTGCTTTATAATCTTAACTGAAAGAAACCAAAATGCCCATATACAAGCATTCTTTTACACAACATAGCTGTCCTGGAGACTAAAAAGTTTGGTTTGTTATGTTAATATGCAAGTTAAATATACAATATGTTTCCCATTTAAAGCAACATACCTTATAAAGCTTTTAAAAGCAGCAGACTGAGGGTTGATGCACAGAGGTACTCTGTTTCCTTTCTGCTGTTCCAGAATAAACTGATGAATTATCTCTGCAATAGGGTGGAAATAAAAATATTTAAAAATATGTTCAAGCTTAAAAAAATGTTAACAGAAGTAACTCCATTGAATAACTTTCTTTAAGTTTCATGAATATGACATATAGCAGGGTATTCAGTAACATTTCGCCTTTGTGCACTATATATGTGTGTGTTTGTTTATGTACATAGAATATAGCTCATGCACACAAGAATTTAATACAAAAATTAACCCATCAACATTTTGGCCCACAAGCTGGGCCTTTATCAAGGCAAATAGCACAATCAGAATCACGTTTAAAGCAAACTGAAGTCCCACCTTATGGAGCGCTATAACTGATTTTTATCATTTATTTTTATGTATAAATTATATATTTTATCCTTAATTAGTTGTTTATGCTTAATACTTGTATTTATTAACTTGGGCTTCAGCACATTGTTATCCCTGTTATCCTTCTATCTGTGTATGTAAGTCTTCCTCCCATTTAGACTGTAAGCTCTATGGGGCAGTGACCTCCAACCTCTTGTGTCAACAACAACCTAGCACTTAAGGTAAAGTATCCTTGTGATATTATACTTCTATTGTACAATGCACTTTTCCCATGACTGTATTATATTTGTATTGCTGTATTGTATAGTGCTGTGTAAATTTGTGGTGCTTTAGAAATAAAATTATACATACAAATAGGTTCATCATAGTTCCCAGAATTCCCCATGTACCGAAGAACACATTAGTAACCCCAAGGGGCAAAAATAGGGGTTACTAATGTTTTTTTATGTAGGTATGTATATAGGTGTGCATGTGATTAGTACAGGGCCTAGAGCAAAGTAATGAAAAAATATAAAAGAATTATAATATAAACTGAAAATCACATTTTGTTAGTTAGAGCAATGTACCCTGGTAATTATAAAAATATGAAGCAAAATGCTTCATTGAAAACTAAGTTTAGCAGCAAATTGTCTTACTAAATAAAACTAAAGCAAAATAAATTTTACATGGGCACATTCCCATTAAGGAGAAAGAGTAAATCAACCAAATATACTACAAGTAGTAGGTGTGATATCAGCACACCGAGTGGAATTAAAAGGCAGGAATTTACATAAGTCTATATTTCATATCCCCAGTCATTTCTTGGGATTCTAAGAAGGCAAGTAATAATGAAAAAAGTTTTGCACAATTTAGTTCCCAACTACTCCAACACAATACACAGCATAAAGATATACATTAAAATGCCAATAGTTTTGAACCAGATAGTCCAAAAATTCAGATAGTCTGGCACTTGAAGAAAAGTTTGGTTCCCAACAATGGGAGAAGAGAGGGGCAGAAACAGAGCAGCTGGGGTACATTTGAAGAGCAGTAAAAATGTATTACGAGAGCAGAAATGATTAAACACTGAAGGCAAAACATTTTACAACAGACAATGCTTTCAATGGGCCCCTTTAGCAAAATAAATCTGATTAATTCCAGGGAAAGAATGCTGTGGGTGAATAGTTGAACCAACTAAATAGCAGCTATTAATGGGAAGTCCCCTACAGGAAGAGAACTCAATACTTTGAATTACATTATACCAGTTTAGGTGTCCCTTTTTGAGCCACTTACAGCTGCTAAACAGTACCTACATGCTGGCACCTGATGTAAAAGACTTGTGAAGCAATGATTTCTGTATGATAAAGTCCCTTTAATGAAATTTGGCAACACACCATTATAACTCACAATCCATTCATGCAAGTCTAACAACACTTGTAGTCACAAGGCTAAGAAAATGTAGTTCATGGTATATGGATTCACACAGCAGTAATTTGTTAGAAACAATACTCAGTTTACTATGTGCGAATGTTAAAACTAAAGTTATCTGTTTTGTTAATATGAGCTTTGAACCAATAAAAACTCCAAATTAAAAAAAAAAAAGAAATACTCAGTACTATTTAAAAAGTATATGACAGTACTTGCCTTTCACCTGTCGTACAGAACTGAGGTTCTTTTCAAAAGTGTCATCAAACTTTGGGTTTGTGATGGGCTCAAAGTCGCTGGTATACACCCTCCCAGTAGATGTTGAAAAGCAACATTTGCACATGCAAGTGTGATACCGCAAACGGCCTTCATCCAGGTACGGGTGAGCCAAGGCATCTTTAGCAGATATCCGTTTAGACTGCAATATACCAAGTAGAAATATTAGGTTATCCTAGGTAGGAATGGAATACAGTACCTTTCAAAAAACAAGGTTTAGTTTTAAACATGATGTATTGGTAATGATAGATTCATTCCACAGGAGGGCGATCACTTTCCATATCTGTTTCATTCAAATCTTTGAAGCAAATGAGTAACAGTCATACATAGTGCTTTTATGATCTTTATGTTAGTTTGGTATAGTCATGCTTACCCACAACAGAATCCAATGTGCTAACATAGCTCTCATATTTTGCTGCCGGCATGAGTAAACAAAGAGTCATGTTTTATGCTTCAGTAAACAGATGGCATTTAAAGAATTGTGCACAGAGGAACTGGCACAATGCCTTACACCGTTGTGACATAGGACCTTGAGATAACAACATGGTATGAACTATGGGTATTATAGTGAACCTATACCTTTTGGCATTTAGGACTATTTGATTTAGTTTGTAAAGGCTAAATCAGCTGGAAGGGGCTGAGAAAGAGAAAGCTTTACTTACTGGATCAAAGACTAACATCCTGCAAAGCAGGTGTACAGCTTCGTGAGTAGCCTGACTGGACAGCGTGTACAGGACAGGAAGAGATGGCTGAAAGAACAAAAAGAAATAAAAAATAAAACATGCTGTTGTACAAATCAGTGTGCCGAATTGTGCAACATCTCTTGGTTAATCAGAGTATGCAGGAAGTCAGCAAGCACAGCAGTTCTGTCATGTCGATTTAGGGAGATGGCAGCCTCCTACTGCAATAAGCATTCTCCATCTCTACATGTCTTTATTGATGCACAATCACTCAGGCAAGCAATCTCCTATTGTTCCATGTAACTGAGAGTAAAGCATGTGTCACAGTGAGGAGGAGCACTGGTTATGCAAGTCATGCTGGGATTTGTATAGGCATGTGCTAAAAAATAGTGGCACATATGAAAATGTAACTATACATATAAAAATTTTCACAGTAAGAACCCCTGTACTAACAATACACCCCTTATCAATAATACTTGCACTTATTTTTAAGACTAAATGTACTAATTACAAAGTAAAATGAACAACAGAAAACTGACCTCTTCTCCATTTAAAAGGCACCAGTCAGATTTAACACAAAGTCAGTGTGGGGGCAGAAAGGTTACATTACACTTCCAACAATCTGATTCCTCTAAGAAGGTTTGTAGAACTCGTGGAACTAGTGTACTGCATTGACCAACTAAGGAGTTGTGAGCTGATCACTTACAAGCATTCAGCTTATCCAGTGGCCCTCAATAGGGTTGTGTTCAAGCTGAATGGCGCACATTATGCAAAACTTCCTTTGTACAGGAGGAATATTTTCTCATCCATTGTTGGCAAAAAAAAATATAGGACAAAATCCAAAAAGGTAATTTATCTTTTCAATAAAAAAAAAAAAAAGGGGAATTTCGAACACTGTCTATATATTTGTATGCATTATTTTAAATTGTGAACAAATCATCAGCGACACAACTAAGCTAATCCCTAATGTTTAGAGATGTTAAATTAACATGAGGCATGTGTGCCTAATTCAACAGCAAAAAATTATAAACAAAGACTCAAAAACATAACTTACGCTCTCACAATAAAGCATTAACCAAATGAAAATCTAAACTGAACCAGCACTAGCTGAACTATAGGAAGACCATAAACAAAGGTGCACTGATGTTTCAGCACTGATCATCCTATAAAATCCATTTTTAATATAGTCAGGAGATAAAACAATGCTATTTGGCCCTAGGGGGCAACCTTTCTATGTCTCTAATGGTTATTACAGACTTGGAAGACTGTTGAGACACAAGTACTATAGTTTAGAATCACTTGGAACGTGGAGTGTCACCTGATCTTGATTCTGATGCAAAAACATAAGAGGTAATAATACAATACTTCCAGTTCAGAAGGGAAGACATAGTAGTGGGAAGCAGGTTTTTAATTAACTCTTATCTTGTATCACTGTTAACCACCTTATCCAACTACCATTTTCTATAGCGCAAATAGCATGTATTTGCACATACAATATGATGGAAGGCTGCAAGTTATGCTGTTACAAGACCAATAACTTTAAAAATCTAAATAAAACACTGAGGTCTCTCTAAATGAAAAGTGGAAAACCCACAGTAAGCATAATTTACAAACATAAAATGCCTTTACCCAATCCACTAGAGTGTTTAAAAGGGACACAAAAATATACAAAATTTCTCATGTATGCAATTTTAATGCAGTGGTACAAGGGGTAGCTCATTGCATACAGGAAACATTCCAACTCTGTAGTTTTACATTAGTACATATGATTGGCTCATTTCTGAAAGATTTATTCTACAGCATATAGACACTGGAAGAACACAAAGCAATCTGATTTTGGACACAAGCTTGTGATAGGAAACATTATATGCAGAATGCCAAGGCACATATTGGATTCAGTGAAACAAAGGGAACACTTTACTGCTCTGAGACACTTGGCTTTTAGTTTGTAATAGGAGCTTTGTTGCTGTAGTTATGTGGTTTGGGTGGAACTGCCCATAATCTGGAACCTTAACCTTGTTTAGCTGCAATCCTGAAAGTGTCATTCATGACAATGCTTCTAACTCTGGTAAACTGAATACTGGGAAACACCTAACACATACAGCAATTAAAAACTGGTACAATGGCCCGATGGCTTCAGAGGGCCGGGGGAGCGTGCCTAGTGTGCAGACGCCTATGGCGCTAGGCCATGCCCCCATTTTAATATCGTCATGCGGGCTGGTCCGAGACTTTTGGAGGGCCGGATTTGTCCCACGGGCCGTAGTTTTCCCACCCTTGACCTATACTCTACTTGTCTCTGCTTATATCTATGGCTACACACTAAAAACAGACCTCACGAAAGCTCGTCTATTTAAACTGACTGTTAGTCTAATAAAAAAAAGGTGTCAAAGTATTGCACTACTAATTTTCTTTGCATCTGTGGACTAACATGACCACTCTATCCTAATATTAAAAAATTATATATATATATATATACATACACACACTTTACTTTTCAGAAGTGTGGGGTCACCCAGACAATTTTGTGTTTTCATTGAAAACTCACACTTTTGTTTTTCAAATGAGTTGCAAAATGAATAGAAATACAGTCCAGACATTGACAAGGTTAGAAATACTGATTTTTATTGGAAATAATTTTCTACTTCAAACTTTACTTTCATCAAATAATGCTCCCTTTGCAGCATTGCAGACCTTTGTTATTCTAGCGGTTAATTTGCTAAGGTAATCTTGCATAATTTGGAGGTGTGCTTTGGGTCATTGTCCTGTTGCAGGATGAAATTGGCTCCAGTCAAGTGCTGTCCACAGGGTATTGCATGTCATTGCAAAATGGAGAGATACCCTTCCTTATTCAAAATCCCTTTTACCTTGCACAAATCTCCCACTTTACCAGCACCAAAGCAACCCCAGACCACCACATTACCTCCACCATGCTTGACAGATGGCGTCAGGCACTCTTCCAGCATATTTTCAGTTGTTCTGCATCTCACAAGTGTTCTTCTGTATGATCCAAACACCTCAAACTTAGATTCGTCTGTCCATAACACTTTTTTCCCCAGTCTTCCTCTGCCCAATGTCTGTTCTTCTGCCCATAATAATCTTTTCCTTTTATTAGCCAGTCTCAGATATGGCTTTTTCTTTGCCACTCTGCCCTGAAGGCCAGCATCCTAGAGTCGTCTCTTCACTGTAGACATTGACACTGGCATTTTGTGGGTACTATTTAATGAAGCTGCCAGTTGAGGACTTGTGAGGCGTCGATTTCTCAAACTAAAGACTCTAATGTACTTTTCTTCTTGCTCAGTTGTGCAGCGGGGCCTCCCACTTCTCTTTCTACTCTGGTTAAAGCCTGTTTGTGCTTTTCTCTGAAGGGAGTAGTACACACCATTGTAGGAAATGTTCAGTTTCTTGGCAATTTCTCGCATGGAATAGCCTTCATTTCTCAGAACAAGAATAGACTGTCGAGTTTTACATGAAAGTTCTCTTTTATGGCCATTTTGAGAGTTTAATTGCAATCACAGATTCTCAACTAGCTCAAAGGAAGGTCAGTTTTATAGCTGCTCTAACCAGCAAAACTGTTTTCAGCTATGGCATGCTAACATACTTGCACAAGGGTTTTCAAAACATCCAATAGTCTTCTTATACAGTTAGCAAACACAATGTACCATTAGAACACTGGAGTGATGGTTGTTGGAAAACGGCCTATGTAGATATTGATGCATATTATGTATGTAGATATGTATTATGT
>WMED01021646.1:0-11861 GCA_019650415.1 Pipa parva
TATATATATATATATATATTAATATATCCATACCTGCACCAAAAAACTATAATACAGGGGTCAGCAACCAATGGCTCTTGAGCCAGATGTGGCACTTTTGATGGCTGTATCTGGCTCTTTGACTGTAACAAGTGGTTCTCACATGCAAGCACTGCTCGTTACAGTCTGCCGGCTAATCGCCAGCATGCGCTGTAGAGACAAAGCACTTTCAGCGCTTCTGAGTTGCTAGCCAATCCGGAGTCGCTGACTTTGTTGGGGGTGACTTAACCGTCACTTATAACCATAGACCAGTTGTTCCAAATTAATCATATAGCATGTATGCACAGCGGAAAAATTACAGACAAAGAGTTAGTTTATAACTCTTTCCTCATGCTAGATGCAGCAGAGAATTCTGAAGAGGTGTATTTATTGTTCAGCATTTTATACATAAGGAAACAAGGCATTAATCACTGACACATTAGAGGCTGAAGTCAATAATAATATACTTCATTATCAGTTCATGCATTGTGTAAGTCTCTTATTGGTACAATGTCCACAGATGCAGCAAGAATTTTCTTATCTTGGGTGTAGTTCAGAGAGACGTCGCCATCTTGGCTATGTATTTGCAGTACCTCATGATTTAACTCTAAAATAGTCATTTTATCCTTGACAACTTCACCAGTGTGTCTGCACATATGATGCCAGCGGCTCCAGATTCAAAAGGGCTGAGTAGAGCCACACTATATGGCTCTCTTAGCCAAAAGGGTTGCCAACCCCTGCTATAATAAATACTCTTTGTAATCTTCATTACCAAAAATTCACAAAGATCTCTATGTATTTAAAAATACATTTACTTTCAATTTGTGGGGCTAGAAGGAATACTCTGTTAATATGTATGTTTAACCAACAAATAGAGGAAGAAAATCAGGTAGCATATCCAAACCCAGAAATTATCTTGCTGGTATTACTGGCCACTAGTTTCAATACATACGGCACATTTATAATGAAAAATGCACAGTTTGTGCAATTTTGCAGGAAAGAGCTCAATTTCACCTGTGGAAAGAACAACAAAATCAGCAAAATAATTGTGTTAACAAAAAAGCAAAACCAGCAAGATTTTAAATGGCAAACATTGATAGTATACTGGCATGTCATGCTATAGACAAAAACACGAGAATAAGAATTGAATTGTGGATGCAGTTACTACGTTGTGGATAGGCACCTGTTCTGCAAAGTCTTTCTTAATAATCAAAAACTGATTATTTAATAAATCATTTGTTGATAATCTGCCGTACTGTATTATACATCAACCTGCTGTTTAATGGCATGAACAACATAAGAGCGAAGCACTGTAATTCATTTACCTAATACAACTACATGTTTTCAGCTGCCAATGAATTAACTTTATTATCCAGGCATAAAATTGTAACGTTCATTGGAAAACTGAAAAACATGAATTTTATTTAACGGCAACTTTTTTTCTTCTTTGAAGAAGCTCATAAAAGGGCATTCAAAACATCTGGAAGAATTATGTCTTAGGATGGTAGATTCCTGTCTGGGAAACACATGTCAAACTAGAGAAAAAAGCAGTATGGAACAAATAGGTTTTTTTGTCTTATGACTTAGCAGCTACAGCAGTAAGGATTTACATTAAATTCAGACCTAAATTCCCAAAAGACCTTTTTGAAATGCAGTCATCTATTTCTGCTTGAATCAATGCAGGTTTGTAACTGAAATTCCCAAAAACTCCCAAAACACAAAAATAATTGTTTTGTTTCTTACTAAGTCAGCATTCTAAGAGGGCTATTTTCAAGCATTTTTCTGATTTTTAAAGATCGAAAATAACTTTTGGATATAAAAAAATGCATCAAAAAGTTATTTCTTACATGGCAAAAAGAGTATTTTTAAATAGGCAATATCAACATAATAAAATAAAGACTGTTCCTCCAGCAATAGGCCTTTAAAAAACCTTTTTGACTTTGATAAGAGTGAAAATTATTAAAATCGAAAAGACCGATCTCGGCTTTTCGAGTTGATCCCGCGAGAACTGGAGTTGATCCTGCGAGATTATCGCTTGAGTTTTTCTATTGGATTTTTCGATGGAAAGATAGCCATACTACCTTACGAGAACTGATGCAGAGTTAAACTTTACTGGAGTTGGGCAAATAGTGACTTAGTCATTCATGGACACATTGAAGTGATGTCTTCTTCATATGGATCTGCAGAAAACTAGCAATGCCACAACAACTATCTTTTTCAGTTTTAGCTACAACATACTGGAAGTATGCGTAAATTACCCTAAATAAGGACAAGTTGCAATGTTGTTAGTATTTTAGTCACTGGTACTGTCACCATTTAATAGAACATACATTGTAACAAATGTTTTCACATTTATTTTAATGTCAGACAATACCTAGCTCATACTGTCACTTGGGCACTGCATTTTGCATAAAATGTCACACCACTGTCTTAAACCCCCAGTTAGCCAACTAGTAAGTGGTAAAGTCAAATCTTGGTTGGTACACATTGACCAGAAATTTGTGGTGAATGGACATGAAATGATACAGTTTTATAAATTATGGTGGCCATGGATTAATGTAAGAGAATCTGCCGCACTACAGAAAATGCTGATCTTTGCTAAAATGTAAAGTTAGCTAACTGCATATTTTGTAGCATATTAATAAATCTGCAGGACAATTCAAACATTTATGACTACCCTTCTTAGTATGATCATTTCATAATTGGATATGACTACACAAATCTAGACAGAGAATTCATGCTTACTTGTACCTTGTCTTTGTCAGGGGTTAGTCTTTGTGAAGTGGAAGTATGCAGATTATGGGGGTAATTCAGGAAAGATCAAAGTACCCTTGCGAGGCTTCTCATCATTTCACCGAGTCGGGTACGCGCTCACTGGTCTCCTGCACTCGGAGATCAGCGAACGCTTTAAAGGTATTTCGGCGAGGCGAGGCGCATCGAGTGGTTGCCTCGCCGAGCTGAAGTACCTTTAAAGCGTTCGCTGATCTCTGAGTGCAGGAGACCAGTGAGTGCGTACCCGACTCGGCAAAGTGATGAGAAGCTTCGCAATTGTACTTTGATCTTTCCTGAATTACCCCCTGAGTGCAGACATTTACATATTTGAACACTCATTTGTTTTGCTTCCATAGAAAATGTTTTACCTTCTCCTATTTTACCAGAACAGTATTCTCCTTTATTTGATCAAGGTGGCAGAGGGGAGTGGGACGTTGGTGTCCATCCTGTACTGGGGCTCCATGATCCATAGTTATACTACTGGTTGTAACCCATAGCAACCAATGATCAGTTTATTGAAGTTGGTGTAAGCTGACAAAGTATTTGATTGGTCACTATGGACTCCAGCCCCAGTAAAAGTTTGCACCTATGTTTGGAAATAGACCTGCAATCCCAAAAATTACTGTAACTTTTCTTATTTCAATGCCAGTCTATTTATGAAACAGTATACTTTTTATTAAAATACAAACAATAACTTTTTTTCTAGTGATAATAGCCTTTTAAATGAGATTTTGTTTCTAAATAATGAATGTTATTGTTAAATATGTTCAATATACCTGTTACTTAAGAACCATTGTATAAAAAATAAATCTAAAAGTAAAGATAAGCTAAAGTGATTGAAAGTTTACTAAACATATCCAGATTTCATTTGTGAGGATTATCAGACAAAGGAACATTTATTTAAAGAACCTGTCAATGAGAGTTTATTCTGCCATGAATGATTCAAGATGCTAATACTATCTGCTGTTAGGTCTAAGGAAATGGATTCAAAGCCTATGTAGAATTTTGGACCAATTATTAAGTCTACCACTGTGTATACTTCTTAAACATGTTTTTATAACTACATTTATTGATCATGACAAGCTCAAGTACATTTAAAGTGGATAATGGTTTATTCTTCATGACTGTGGTAGAGATACATTTTGATTTGGCAGGTTGCTACAGTAAACCTTAAAAATCAAATGATAATTTATAGCATTTTTTTTTCAATTTATTCTCATAAGAATGATTATAGTTAAAGAAGATGAGTACATAGTTGCCGATTATCAGAGAACTAAATTTTACATTAAAATAAACTTCTGCAAATACCATACTGAGTGAATGTTTATAATATGCTGAGCGTCGTTAAGTAGAGAGTACAGACCAATCAGAACTGCTTATTTTTAGCCAGTGCCTAGACGGATATTCGTTTTTTACCTTGTTAAAAATACATTATTTTAGTTGGATAAATGTCTGTTTATTTTAAAACGTCTGAAACCGACAGAGCACTTGATGGGACAATTATTACAGTATGTGGGATTTTTATTATTGGACACTGCATGCCTAAATGCTGAATGCTAGATAAATATTTCAAAATGCTGTGTTTCCAAAAAATAGAACATAGTATTGATACAATTGGCTAAAATGTATTAAATCATTCTCTAGACCAGTGGTTCTCAACCTTTTTATTGCCGTGACCCTTTAGTATAATTCCCCGTGATTTGGTGACCTCCATTTATTAATTATTATTGGACAACCCCATTTAATCCTTATATTTCCAATGGTCTTAGGCGACCCCAGGCAAATCATCATTCGACCCCAAATGGGGTCGCGACCCACAGGTTGAGAACCGCTGCTCTAGACAGCTACAGGATGGTCTCAGTAATACTAAATTAATTTACTTTGTGGTGGTCTTCCAGAAACTGTACATTATACAGTATGTTCTGCACTCGTGAAGATATTCATAGTACATACCAAGACCAGGGGCAGCAGTCTTCTGGTTCACCTTCTACATGTTACAGAACCCCTTTAACCCCAGAAAAAGAAAAATGCAATAATTCCTATGAATGGCAGGGATCTGATTTAAAGAGTTATAATGTCAATCATCATCACCCGTCCCAGGAAAGAAAAGGCAGGCTGACAGGGAAGATGACAGAGAAATGCTGTATAAAGGTACATTTTTTAAAAGTACATATATATTTACAAAATGTTTATTTCATTAGAAGAATCTAAATTAGTATTAGTGTTTGAGGTGACAAGTGCACTTTAAATTTAAACAAGATAATATGGAGGCTGATAACAGCTTATGACCTTATAGTATGTACTGGAAAAAGGGCAGGAATTACTTAATATTCATTATTAGCTCCTACTCCCAAACAACAATGCAGTGTTTGTAAATATCCACTTCCATGCACAACTACTTACTGTGGGCTATGTATTTAAACTTTGCAGCAGCCACCAGTGTGTGAATGGGACGGTTTGTTCCTTTAATCAGCTTTGTTGAATTTGTAAGTCCTCCCCAAACTACACAATGAATATTATTACACTATTATTTTGTTTGTAAGACTTACTTACACGATGTAGACTTTGAAGGAGCCAGGGTAGCATGTGCTAGATGTAGATGATGCTTATAAAATGTAAAAATAAATAAAAAAACAGACTCTGAAATTAATTTGATCCATATAACCACTAGGACATTTCTGTTATAGTATCCAGCAAGTGACTGTGCCAAGGATGGATAACCTTAGGGCTGGATAGAGCACTTAAGGATAATATGGGTAAACTGCTAGATGTTTATTTCCTGCAAGGAAATTATCTGAAATACATTTTCCAATAACCTAGTATTTAAAATTAAGCAATTTAGGTACCCCCTTCCATGCAACTTCTTCTTTAGAATGGAATATATAGACTTTATAGCTGTAGTCATTTATGTATATAAAATAAGTAGATTATGTAACAGTAACACACACACAAAAAATTAAAATTCCTCAAATGCATTTATAGCTACTTTAGTTTCAAAATGTCCTTCCAATATTTCTAAATTTTCTCTAGAAATCATGATATTCAGCTTAAAAAATTGGGCTTTAACTAAAGTACCCCAAAAAACAATAGGACCGAGGGAGGTTTGTTTAACAAAATGGCTGTTACCATTAAATATAAAAAAGGACAAAAAACAATAAAATAAAAGAATTTAACTTCAAAGATAACATTTTTACAAGTGTTGTATTTGAATAACTGCCATTCTAATCTTAATGGGAATTTTTATTTTTTTGGTGTTACTGGTTCTTTAAGTGAAAGTACAGTAGAAATGTATATATACAGTACAGGTATATCTCTATGTTGTCCCATACCGTTTCTGAGGCAAGAAGTTATTTTCCATATTTCATTCATTCTTCTAATCTATGCCTAAATCAGCGCCTGGTTACTAGATAGATTAATGGATTTTTGGAATAAGAAGGCAATTTAAATATAAACAAGGGAATTGTATATTAACCCACTGTGTACCAACAAATTGTGGGTAGCAGGAATTTTATTTTATTTACTTAAAAAAACAGTATGACTGTTATCAACAAATAATATACATGAACTTTACCAACCCGGGGGCAGTGGGGTGGAGCTGGTGAGTGACATCACCTTTTCAGCACTTGGTGCCAAAAAAGGTTTGCTACTACTGATCTATTATATGTTTGCCTATGTATATGGAGTCTATTTTTTATTAATATTTCAACAACAAAAATTTTTACAAATGCACAAACACCAACAAAACAATAAGAATATTTTAAATAGTCCACAAGTCCTTATAAAGCCAAAAGAAAACCCAATTTATAAACATATTTACATATTATACATATTTACAATTGACACTAAACACAATCTCTTCCTAACCCTACACCATTAGATGATGAGAGAGCTGACAAACAGACCTGTTACTCTCCTAAAACGGCATGAGCCCTAAAAAAACAATGTATTTCATGCCTTCAAAAATCTACGGGGGGTGAAAGAATAGAACAACCTACCAAACACCCAGAGGAGCACCACAAGGAAGTCAAGGTGGGATCCATTGTATCCTTCACTACCAGGATCGCCACCTTTCCTTCCCTGCTCTGTGTCCCAATAGAACACAAATTTTCCCTACCTCACCCAAAATGTCTGCCACCACCACTGAACAGGACAAGACCTTTTTCCTAACGGAAAGGTGACACCGTGCGTTGCAAGTGAAATAATGGACTACTACACTAATTAACAATAATGTGCTCAAATCAAAACCCCTGTGTCTCTTAATTGCCCCATAGGCCCACTCCTGGTAATCTCAACCAGAGAGTCAAGGTATTCCCAGGGCCCTGGATACCTCTTTTTACACTTCTACGTTAAAGGGCACTGAAGCAGAAAGTGATCCATGGTCTCCACTTCCACCATGCCTTCCTCGCGAGAACATTCTTGGTCATCGGAATGTGGTTCTTCAGTTTTCCCTTCACCCATATTCTGAAAAACTCTACCTACAAAAGCACCTTCTCCATCAGGAGGTCTGAAAAGTTAATCTTGACAAACGCGGTCATGAAGAAAAACACCAGGTTCACCACTCCGAACCTGCCCCCTTTCCGTTGTTGGTAGGGGATGTTCCTCTTGATGAGGTTGAGTCTATTCCCCCACAACATTTGAAAAAATATCCTATTCATCCTCATATAGAAACAATCTGGCAAATGAAACTGAGGTATAAAAAAAGGGGTATCAGAAAGGTCTTGATCAGGTCTATCCATTTCTGTAAGGTGTAAGGTCTCTTTTTCCACTGATTGACCAAAGAAGAGGCCTTTTCCAGCTTGCCCTCCCAGCTTGATCTGGCTTAATTGCCAGAGCCGAATTCTATGCCTAAGATTTTAATTTTCTCCCAGGCCTTTGGGAAGACGTTTGGGAGACCGAAATCGGGACCTCCCTTCCCCATCCCCCTGCTACCTTAGTAGCAGCTCAGGAACAGAAACAGGGCAGACGCTGAATGAACACAGCTCAAGAACAAGGAAAGGGTCAGACGCTGCAAACTGAACATGACAGAAGCTGAAGGTGAAAGCTGTAGAGAAACCATCTGCTTACTGGAAGCTCTGAGTAACTTGGACTGAAAAAGCTGTTGACAGGCAAGGCTGTGAATAACTTGGACTGAAAATGCAGCTGACAGGCAAGGCTGTGAATCCCCAGGAAATGCAGCAAAAGAGCTGCCAGATTGGAAGTCACAGTGCATGGCAGACTGGCAGGAGCAGATAGCACATCAGCTTTGACACAGACTTGGAACACAGGTAAACATATCAGGAAGACAATAGTTCAGGTCTTTAGTTCAGAGATAATGTCTGCTTACTGGAAGTTCTGGGATAAACAAGCAAGGTGGGGGGAGCTGTGAATCGTTTAAATAGCCTTAGGGATAGTGAACAAAGACAAGACTCTGGATCCTGATACTTAGGGATAGTGGAAAAAGGCAAACAGAATTCTGGATCCTGACAATGACTGATCCAAAGCTAACAGAAACTTTCCCCATTCGCACACCCTGCAACGTTTCTAGCGAATTTTCATAAGCGCTTTTTCGCTGCTTTTTTTGCTATTAAAAAATTCATTCAAATGAATGCGATTTTGCAAACAGTGCTTTTTTACGCGGTGTATGATCGCAACTGTTAAATTCCTATTGAAACTAATCTAGTCACATATAATACGCCGCATACTATACTCAAACAAATACTGCAGGACGCGTTCTACCTTAATACGCTGTCAATGGAATGCTAATGTGAATGCTTTTTCTTCCAATTAGCATTGTTCTCTATGGATTTTCTCTGGCGACTATTCTGGGCTTAGTTTTCCTACAGTTTTTTTGGGTTTTTTTAAATACACTTGCACACAATACGCTAGTGTGAACCTAGCCTACCCTAGTATGGATCTACTTGAACTGGGTACTGAATTGTCACAGAAAAAGTCCTGCAAGACAAGACAGCTGTTATTCCATTTCAAGGTCATTGTCAGGTTGTCCTTGGCTGGAAGCAGCATCAGGTATGTGAGATTATCAGAAAGCAGTGGGTATGGATGGGAAAGACCATTTTGGGAAAGCAAAGCAGGCGTCCATTAACATAGTAAACAGTTGCTTACAATAGGAATGTCAAGAGGTTCTCCAAAAACAGTTGAAAGAAAATGATCTCTTTATGATGAATGAATCAAGGTGTCTTTTGATTAATGCTGTTGGTACCATACTCTTTATGATGAATGAATCAAGGTGTCTTTTGATTAAAGAGATATATAAATAGATTGCTGGGTGCAGAAGACTGGCAAACTATTGTGTGTGGCACCAATGAATAAAGTAAAAAGATGTCCTTGCACACCAGACTGAAAGCAATAACATTATATTCTGTGATCTTTTGACCTGCATGATGGAGATGTGATGGCACAAAATTATCACAGAAAAATACAACTTCAGTATATTTCTAAATGTAAATTTATAAATTCTAAATCTAAAGATTTTAGATCATCTGCAGGGGTGCTTACAAATTCCGGTGAAAGCAGACTGGCACCAGCAAAAACCAATTTTTTACCGGTATTAAAATGCATGAGCCAAACTTTCTGCTTCACATAGGAAAAATAAAGTTGGTGCTCTCAATAGTGGTGTTATATTAGAAAGGAAAGAGTTAGTTACTAATTTAAATACACTATAAAATAGAGGTATTCTATCTTTCTGCATTTTCAGCAATGCAAACAGCTGAAGGGTACACATTTTATTTTACTTTATCAAGATTAGAGTAGCACATTTCTGGTGCAATGAAATGTACGTTTATAGGTTATTCAACGCTGTAGAATTCAGCCATACAATTATATACGACACAGTAGAAGTTCTTAATATAGAACAAGTAAAGTACATTACAAGCATACAAGGAAAGTGAGATGCAAACAGAGTATGTCTACATGGGCAGATATATCACATAAGTGGTCTATTTGTCATTTATGGATAGAAGCACCTTATGCACTGTTTAAAGATTGGGAGTGGCCAATATGCTGATGTCATTTCTCATGTCAACACATTTCTGCAACTGCAAGAAGATCTCATGTATGTGGAATGACCTTAATAAAAATGTCCTGTTTGTGCAGTTGATCAGATCTTACACCACTGAAAACTAAATTCAAATTCAGTAAAGTTGCTTTCATGGATTTGTACTCAATTCCAAAAGATCTATTTCTTCTTCATCCAAAAATACTCTATAATGAAAATATCTGGACATTAACATTCTGATAACTCGTATTTGTATGTCAGTAGATTATTATAGATAAATATGAACTAAGTATCATAAATAGTAAGTATCATATTGTTGAGAAGAGGATTTTTTTTATAAAACATGTTATATTTAAGGTAAATTTTTGGCGGTTTTTCACTAAAGACCAAACTGTTACGCATAGGTGTTAATTCGCCAGCTAAGGACAGTCGCAATAGGTTGCTATACTGTCGCAGTCGCGTCTTTATAATGAGAATATTGTTACAGTTGGGACTTTACTATGGAAAATTGTTGCAGCCGCAACTTTTAAAAATGTCACAATCGCGACTTTACAATGGGGAAATTGTCACAGTCGCTAATTTAACGAAAAAACAGGGGGCGCTATATATATGATCAACAACTCAAAACCTGATAAAAAATAGTCCAAATAAAGTTCAAAGTGTGTTATCCAATGTACTTTGATTGCAGCTTTCTCAATTGTGAAGTGTGCTTCAAACACTTCTTGGACAGTAGAAAAAACGACAGAAGCTGAGAAAAAGCGCAAAAAAAAATACGGCACTAAGTGCCTTATCAAAAATAAACAATTAAATGATACAATCCCAAACGTGCCAATGGAGAGGTGAAGCGAAACTGTGTACACCCAAAAGTGAAATTCAATCAATCTGCTCACCAGAAATAAGACAAGGATAAACCTTTAACTGAATTTGCTATGGGTATCTGCTATTTGAGAATTCGACAGTGGAATTTGCACCTTAGTGAATAACCCCCTTTATCTTTAGTATATAAAAAAAATTAGAGATGTCAATCATTACATTAGCCCAGCACAAATCTGTGAACTAATCTGAAGGGGGTTATTCTCTAAAGTCTAAATTGCTGCATAAAGGTGTGAATTTGCCAGTCTAAAGACAGTTGCAATAGACTGCTACTGTCGCAATTGCATCTTTATAATGAGAATATTTTCGCCGTCGCGATTTTACTGTGGAAATATTGTCACGGCTGCAACTTCAAAATGGTTGCAGTTGCGACTTTACAATGAAAGAATTGTCGCAGTTGCGGATTTGCTATGGGAATCCGCTGTTTGTGAATTCTACAGTCGAATTTTTACTTTAGAGAATAAACCCCCCTTAAGATGCCCCAATAAAACTTTATGGAATGAGTGCAGTTTGTCCACATTTTTTTGGATCAGTTTTCATCTCAAAGGCATTGTCAGTATAAACCCTGCCTTTTACCCAGTTCCATTTCTGCAAAACTTTTTCAACTCTTTCTCAAAAATGAAACAGACAGACTTAATTTGAGTTCCAGACTTAAGGAAACTCATCTTAAATATTAGCATAATTTCACAGAAGGCAGAGGAAATTGCTAAAATATGTCATTTTTAAAAGTGTCTACAGTTCACTCATCCTTACTTAGCTCTTTGATGCCCTCCAGTGATTGAATTAACATCATATTGCTAGCAGTGTATTCATTCATCAGTTGCTGGTAATGTATTCCCAAAATCGACCAATCTTTTGGCTCAGAAAAAAAATAAATACATGACAGTTTAAGCAGAGATTTTTTTTTTTTTTATAAACCAATAAATCTTTGTCCTGAAAACAGATATCTTTAGTCTGGCTTCACCACATTTGTTTTAGAATAAATGGTTTAATTGTTTTCCCTGTTATTGTGAAGGAATTCAATGCCTCTAGAAAAAAAATGAAAGCATCATATTATTGATGTTTTTCTGGCAAGTAAGTGTAAATGAATATATAAAAGGGACCGGAGAAAAATAACCTAATCCTACAGATCACCAATATATAGGGGCTTATACAGTGGGGAAAAAAAGTATTTAGTCAGGCACCAATAGTGCAAGTTCCACCACTT
>WMED01021647.1:0-11861 GCA_019650415.1 Pipa parva
GAGGGTACCTTTTCATGGAAAACTGGCCAGTACATGTCACACACACACACACATTTCCTGCTGCGGGAGTTTATCAGTGACGCCTACTCAATCATTTTGTGTCACATGAAACAACTACTGGGGAGAAACACTTCTAACTAAGGTATAGTACTGCATATGTAAAAATGTAATCTGGCTATAGTTCCCCTTTAAGTTATAATGCAGAAACGAAAAGAAAAAATTTGAGCAAATTTAGCTGCAGTTCTTGTAACCGCTCAGCTATGGGAACAGATTGTGCTCCATTATTTGGAGACCACAAAGCAATAAGACTGTCAGAACTACTGCCAGTACTCCCATTTTTTTTTTTTTTTAACAGCTGCAAAACATATGAACTTAAAAAGAAACAAGAGAGCTTAAAGTATTTATCTCTAAAGCAACTGTAGGACAAATTCTTGTTCATTCCCACTGCTAAATGCATATGCGTTATAAAACACACTGCTACCTGTGGGGAAAAGGAACACGAAAAAATCATTGATCACTTCCATTCTGCCCTAAACCCGGTGATTCTCTGCAGACCACCAGGTTTCCATGAGGCAGCAGTGGATTATGCCCAGTTCCGCCATATACATGAGCAACGCTTTCACTGACCAGGTTGTATTCAGCAGAGAACTCTCAGCCTTCCCTGTCAGAATTTTTGACCAAAGTTTCTACGATTTGTGTTTCAACTTGCAGGTTGACTGGAGGAATTAGCCAAGAGTTGCTTGGGCTCTGGTAAAAGAGTAAACTGTACATTTCATCTATTTTAAGCAGCTTTTCTGTAAGCCACCATAAACCATATACTGCAATTGCTGCTACACATCTACCCCCTTTTTCGGTCAGCATGCATTTTCTAATCTAGGAAGAAGAATTGCCCAACTAACAAACCCAAGTTGTTGACAGAGTTTAGCGTCCCCATAATTAATTAATTTGTGAATGACTTTTCAGTGACCAACTGGTCAGTAGAGCTAGGGTGCGGATGTGCAGGTGCCCTGAATCATGCAGTCACCAGTTGTTGGCATTGAATATGTATGTACGTATAATTTTATTTATAAAGAGCCACAAATTTACGCAGCGCTGTACAATTCAGCAATACAAATATAATACAGACATGGGAAAAGTGCATTACACAATACAAGTGTAACATCACAAGGATACTTCACTTTACGTGCCGAGTTGGGACTGATACAAGAGGCTGAAGGTCCCTACCCTATAGAGCTTACAATCTAAATGATTAGATCTAGATTAATGGCTAGACAGTCTTTCACTGTCCAGAACAGTATAGGACTGGTAAATTAATATGCGCAATACTAATTATTTCACAGTGTGCCTTAAAGTGCACCTGTCACTTCAAAACTAATACTAATTTAGGTTGTACTAATGAAATAAATGTTTATGTAAATAGATATGTATTTTTTAAAATACAGCATTTCTCTCTGTCATCTTCCCTGTCAGATTGCCTGAGTCGGGTTGGGCGGGGCTAAATGATGGCTGACATTATATCTCCTCCAATCGTTTAGCCCCACCCACCCAACTCAAAAGTCAGGCTGACAGGGAAGATGACAGAGAGAAACGCTGTATAAAGATACATTTTTTAAAATACAAATATATTTACGAAAACATTTATTTCATTAGTACAACCTAAATAATTATTAAAGTTTTGAGATGACAGGTGCACTTTAAAGCACTGTTCACTGTTTAACTGAAAAAACCAACTGCCACTGGTGTGTTCCCTAGATCTCAAAGGATGCTAAAAATATGCTGGATGTAACAGTATAGTTAAAAAATGTGAAGCAGTTAATGTATGTAACTGTATACTTGGAATGTTTCCAATCATAAATAATTCTAACATGTTTTAGACCATTTCTAACATTATCATATACAGTGCTATAAAGAATGGTAAACATATACATTTTATGGTCAGATATAAAAATTTACAAAAAAAAGAAATGTTAGAATATCACCGAGAAAACTATTTTGAGGAATTTTAATGCAATAAAAGCCATTCTGTGCAGAGGACAAAACACATACCTTTCTTTTTTAATATCTAAATTTATAAGTGTATATAAATGAGCCACCTTTTGTTTTTAAAATAATTGTAAGAGATTATTGTTGTCCTGTTTATGAGGCACTGAGCATACATGGGTGTTGCAAGACCACAAGAATCATGTAAATTAAGTCAGATGAAGAGAGAGGAAGATGCACTTCATTCCGGGGTGTGGCACTCTATGACCGCTTTAATCAGAGTGGGCACTTCATTCTGGGGTAGGGCACTCTGTGACCGTTTTAAGCAGAGTGGGCACTTCATTCTGGGGTGTGTCAATGTATGACCATTTTAGTCACAGTGGTCACTTTATTCCTGGGCGTGGTACACTATAACAATTTTAGTCCAAGTGGTCACATTTTGCTAATTACCCTTTGTTTTAAACAAGCGTATTTTGGGGTAACCTGGCTTCTCTAAATTAATCTCAATTAAAAAAACATAATAATAATAATTATTATTATTATTTAAGCTTAAAACCCTTTATATGCATTTCAGAAACTCCTAACTGGTGTATAACACATTCTTTATTTAAATCATTGAATGCAAACATCAGAGTTCTCCAGGGAACACTAGAGGGTATAAAAGCAGTGCTTTTTTTGCGGTGGTACGCGCCGGTACGGCGTACCGGAAAATATGATGACTGATCAGGTCATTCAGACAGACAGTGGCTGGCTGTGTTAGTGCTGCATTAGGAGCAGTACCGGCAAATATTTTTTTACAAAAAAAAGCACTGTATAAAAGTGTTTCTAAAAGTGACCCTTGTCAAATGACCCCCCCCCCCCCCCCCCCCCCATTTTGGGTGTTTTTGTTTAAAAGAATTACCAGAGAAAATTTTAAAAGTTGGGTAAATTAAACATGCTGGATAATATATGATACTTTGTAATTTAAAGGGTAAGTAAAGCCTATCTATAAAGAAAGCCCCATTTACCTATTAAGCAATATAGTAATTAAGAAATTATCAATCAATATCCCCCTGTAACTGCATTGTCTCTGTGATCCATTTCCCTGCTGTGTATAACCACTCCCTTTCCTTTCCCTGACTTCCTCTCTCCACAGCCAACCACAGAGGCAGTGGAACAGCTTTGTGCATGCTTAGAGATAGGAACAGGCTTTACATAAGGAGGAGGGGAGTTATTCCACACAAGAACGGCTCTCTGTATAGTGAGTGATGTCATTTGGGGGGTGGGGCTTATTGGCACTATACAGGAAGAATCTGTACACTGAATGGGAGGGGGAATCAGGGCTGTTTAAACCAGAGGCAAGCACTACTGATCCCAAAATCTTTAACTTTTTAATGTTTAGGTTGGCTTTCTATATGTATACATGTCAAATATAAATAATGTTTTTATCCAAACTTTCCATACCCTTTAAATAAACATCCTCAGCTGGTCTAATAAATTACCCATTTACAATAGTTTGATGTTACTCTACATTTAGGCTGAGTTCGCACGAGCATATAATGTGCAGCGCATCATACGCTTGTGTGAAAAGAAAAAAAAATACAGATCAATGAAAGCCGATGATACTTACCTAGTTCCGGGCACATGAGCGTATGATGCGCATACGCTGGGTCAGGAACGCCATGTGGCACATTTTGGCTGGCGTATATACACCGCGCCCCCAAAATGCGACACACAGGAAGTGATGTGAATGCTGTGGGAGCGTTTACACTGTCGCTGGTAAGTACAATCGAAAAATATGCTCGGCGTATTTTTCTTTCCTTTTATTTTTCTTCACATGAGCATATGATGTGAACCCAGCCTTATAGCATAGTACTCGCCACAAGAAAAAAATATGACCGATATAGAGGTTACTTTTATATAAGGAAGACACACTGACACAGGTTATTGTGGCATAAACAAAGCTTTTTATCAGTGCAGCCTGGTGAGTTTATCACAAGAATGCCTGAGATAGGAGTTGTGCAAAGATAAATGTGCAAATGGTGCAATCAGTGCAATGATAGACGTGTATTTTTACATTAGTAACAAAAAGCAGGTAAGGTGCCTCCAATTGACTTTAACAAGGACCATGTCAAAACTGACTAGCAAAGTTATGTGAAGGGTAACCATGACAATACTCGTTTTGTCACTGTTACTACTTGCGCAAAACGTCACAAGGAAGTTTTGACGCAGTAGTTATTAAAATAAATGGGAAGAAGCTTACTCGCCATTTGATGCAGGTGTCGAAATGTCTTGTCTGTCGTTGTTCATAAACACAAATGGTATGAAAATGGCATGTTTTTAATTAAAAAAAAAAAACAGTGCTGTGCTTTTGGCGGATATGTCAGATATGAAATAAGATTAAAAAAATAAAAGAATTAAAGAAGATCATGATATCTCTTTAAAAAAAGGTTAACTAATGCACAACCAGACAACTACTGTGTATTGCTGGTACTTAATGTAGCAATGAAGAAAAAGAGATCAAGTATTCCATACAGCATAAACACATTCCTGCGCCATGTACTTATATACTCTCCTGGTGTAATATATATGAGAAATCATGGAAATTTGCTGACTGTTCCTAATAGCTAAACTGTTTCCCCGAAAATAAGACCTAGTGCAATTTTTTCCCAAGCTTAGAAATATAAGGTCTCCCCTGAAAATAAGACCTAGCTGCAGTAATGTACTGGAAATATACCGTACCAGTACCGTGTCCCAAAAATAAGCCATCCCCTGAAAATAATCCCTAGTTGCAGTAAAGTACTGGAAATATACCATACCAGTACCGTGTCCCAAAAATAAGCCATCCCCTGAAAATAAGACCTAGATGCAGTAAAGTACTGGAAATATACCGTACCAGTACCATGTCCCAAAAATAAGCCATCCCCTGAAAATAAGCCCTAGCTGCAGTAAAGTACGAGAAATATACTGTACCAGTACCATGTCCCAAATATAAGACATGCCCCGAAAAAAAGCCCTAGTTGCAGTAAAGTATGAGAAATATACCGTACCAGTACCGTGTCCCAAAAATAAGGTAGCTCTGGAGACACTAAGGATAGCTAGCTCTGCAGACAACTGAGAGTGCACACCCATGGAAGTATAGCTGCAGTTACTTGGGAATGTAGGTTTCTGTGAGCAACCTGTAATCTGGTGTGCTGTTCACAGCTTGACAATATATTGGCTATGAACGCAAAGTACACAAAGGTTTAATATTAAATCTACTACATCTATCTACAAACTAACAACTTGCATACAATAATCTGAAATAAAGCGAGAACTTACCAGAATAATGAATCCATTCTATTAGGCAGAGGATTCTGTGGAATTATTTCAGTAGTAAGAGAATTGTAGGACGGACGTCCCTGATTCTGGGTAATTCCCAGCCAAAAAAATCCAAAGTACTGCCTCTGCCAACTACAATCCCAAATGAAGCTCTCTCATTCATCTTCCCTCCCTCATTGCACTAAATACATTGCAACCTATCAGTGCTCTATTAACTCCCACTTACAAAACAGATTCCAAAGTGAAAGCCGAATTTAACATGTTATGAAATTTCCTGAAAATAGGAATTTAACTTCTGGAACAAATACCCAGCGTGCAAGTCATTTTTACTGCTCTGCTACCGACATCTGGAATCATTTGGCACAATGTACTATGTATATATTTTTTTTTAAAGACATGTAACCAACCCTTTCTTTACATTCCATTCTCTATTTCCCTGCTCTTATCATATCACACATACAAAAATTAATCTTTATTTCACAACCGCTTTTAACCAACCTGCCCGTGAACAGTCATTTCTTTCAGCCTTTCGTGCACATTCCTGTTGTATCCATTAGAAAACTAAGGCCTAAACATGTATGCAACTAATTAACTGCCAATCTCAGTCTGTAATCAGAATGCACTGAACTACTTACCACTTTGTGCCAATGTAAAGTTCTAGTAAATATTCACTTATATAAGTCGTTTAATGTATAAGATCTCAGTTTCCCCAAATTAGTTTAGTTTTTTCCCAAATGTACAGTTATTATTATTCATATACATAGACCGCCACTCTCATCTATGGGAGTTATTGGCTAAATTCTGAATTGTCGCATAAAGGTGCGAATTCGCCAGCTAAAGTCAGTCGCAATAGACTGCTACTTTCACGTCTTTATAAAGTGAATATTGTCGCAGTCGCGACTTTACTATGGAAATATTGTCCCAGCCGCAACTTTAAACATCGTCTTGGGAGATTTATCGTGGTTGTGGATTTGCTATTGGAATCAGTTGTTTGAGAATTTGACAGTCGAATTCTCACTTTAGTTAATAACGCCCCTAGACTTTGATATATTTAACCATTTATAACCCATTGTGAATATATGTGTGGTGTGCACAATTAAAAGCTTTTTATCAGTAAAATCCTTTAACAAGCACAGGTCACACAAGGCTTAGCCGCAGCGCCATAACACTGAGTGGTTAACAAGGCAAACTGGCGAGAAATGCGATCCTGTTTCTTTATCTATGTCAGCGGTTCTCAACCTTTTTGAGACCGCGACCCCCGGCACTGATGTCACAGCCTGACGTTCAGGCCCAACATCATCACGTACGCGCGTCACATGGTGGCGTTTGGGCGAAACATCATCACGTGCCTTTATAAAAAGGTACCTGCGAGCGCTTCCGGGCTCCACAGCAGTTCTCGACCCCTGTGAGATGGTCGTGCGACCCCCAAAGGGGTCGCGACCCATAGGTTGAGAACCGCTGATCTATATCTATACTATTTATTCCATGTCATCGCTGGAAAACAAGGGAAAGCGCAATGAACAATTTAATAAGTAAAACAATGATCTCAAGAATAGTTCCAGAATCATTTTATACAGCGGCAGATACAACATTGGCCCCTGTGCTAAATTAGCATTTTGGGGCCCCATTAGCTGTTAGCATAAAATAATAAGATGAATAAGCCAAGCTTTTATGCAATATCTTGTAATGAGTTTTATCTCCAAGAGGAAATTCCCCAAATAGCGCTCATATATTACGCAACTCTTTACTGAGATTCGTCATTCAGTTCAATCCCTGCCCCGTGGAACTTACAATCTAGTTTCCCTATTCAGTCACACACACATAGACAGATACAGATGAAGTTTTAAATAACTAATGTTAATTATCTATTTACACATAAAACTTAACATACTACTCACCAATGCCTCTAGCTGCAGAAACTGCATGGAGTTTGTATGTTCTCCGTGCACCTGTGTGGGTTTCCTCCCACAATACAAAAACATACATCTGTATCTGTCTATGTGTGTGTGACTGAATAGGGAAACTAGATTGTAAGTTCCACGGGGCAGGGATTGAACTGAATGACGAATCTCAGTAGAGTTGCGTAATATATGAGCGCTATATACATATGAACAAATACACATACAAGAAAGTACTATATCAATTTGTATAGCAATAGCAATAATATAAAAGTTATATATTTTTGCTGATGCCACAATTCTTTAAGATATTTCTAGTACTTAGAGAACAGATGAGGACGGGGTAGGATACAGAACTTCCAGAGAGCTATGAAAGTTCATATTTCATTAATACCAGAGAAGGAGTCAGTTAAGGATCACTGTACAATCAAAGCCTAGGGGCTCTGGTCATGAAACAAGCCAGTTAAAGAGACAGTGCGAGTTAAAGAGACAGTGCGAGCTAAAATCACTTTTGCAATATACCTACCAGCAATTATGCCTTTGAAGAAACTATTTTAAAAGTTTGCATGACACAGTGGATAAGTGTGTTTAAAACTGTGCTCGTTTGCTGAAGATTAGAATGCAAAGCCTTGAAACTCATCTCTTCCCACTAAAATATTTTTAACATGAAGTGATTCATCCATGTTTCTTGCAGTTGTAAAAATTCTAATATGCTTTAGTGGTATTTGGCATGGTGAAAAAATTCTTCTAGTGGTATGACAAATGTTACGTGTGTCTGTTAATTTGACTACGCCTTTTCTGCTATTTTAACATTACTTTGCCAGAAGAGCTTTTTAATTTCCCGTCAGATGAAACAGGTAATCATTTCAGCTCCCGTCGGTATGTCCAAAGCAAATGAAAATGTTGGATTACCTTTTCACAATAAGCAGTCGTGCTTTACCATAGATGTTTTCATAACTTATGGTATATGCAGATAATGTCTTTTCATATTTCGGGATAAATGAATGGCCAATGAGTACCAGTGAACCATGTGGGTGCAGCGCCGCTTCCATCCAGTAAAGACAGCCTTTGCTATGCCTACTCCCCAGTGCACTAAGTGGAACCGTATGTACACACAGACATACCACATAAGCCAAAGTACCACTTCCACAACCAGCAACCCTGTCAATTACAGTTGAGAGCTACCATGTATTTTGCTCAGTACAGTCAGTGCTCACTCAGAAACAGCATTAGTGTTCACTGGACCATTGTGTTGCTCAGCTACTGTATAGCCATTGTGTTAGTCAACATACACCATAAGGCAACAACAAACCATAAATGATAAGGCCTTTTAGCCTACTGCACCTCTATTCCCTTACTAGCAACGGCATTCCCAGCAGTCATTTTACTACAGGAAAATCGATCTTGATGTGGTTGCTGGCAGTGGCGCGGGTTAGTAAATGAGGGTCTTGAGGCAATCAGTTTCCTGCCAAATTTTTGTGGTGCCCCATGTGATAAAAAAAAGCATGCATGAAATAGTACGGGCAGTAAGGAAATTATTAATTAGCCCTCAATAATATACTGTCACTTTACAAATCAATTCTATGCCAAAAGGTATGGAAAAGCCAAGTGATATTGTTTCAGTAAGTAAAATGCTGAAGATTATAATAACAAGCTGTGCGCGCATTATATTTCATTCCTAGCTAGTTTCCTTGGGATCAGATTAGGGCAGTTTCACATAAATATTCTCTCTGTACAAGACATAGCCCTATGTGGTCCCACAGGGCAGAGCAGGTCCTCCTGGTAGTGATGGAAATGCTAACGTTACTCAAATAAACATAAATAGACGTCCTCCGGCAAAGAAAAGGCAGCAGACACAAAGAATGGCTTTCTGGTATCAGCGAGAACAATAGCCGACTGAGGTTTCTCTGCCTGAAAAGTTTTTGTGTGGCTGAAACTTATTAAAAAGATAACAGAGAAACTGATTTAAAAAAAAAGAAATAAAAAGATCCTGACGTAGCTAACAAATTCCCAAATACAAACATGAAAGAGCAGTTTACCTTTCAGACAAAACATTCTGCGTTCCTTTCCATGAATGGCTGGGGAAGAGTGTGGATATTGAAGTGAATGTGCTGCGCTACATACAGCTGTTTCCTTGCTCCCTTCATCCAGCATGTACTCACACTCACACACACACACACACACACACACACAGTCACACACAAACCATGGGCATCAGTCCAACTCTTACTGAAAAAGGAAGCTGCCATCCAATCCTATGTCATCTGAGCCAACCATTTGGCCTGCTGCCCCTTGCCCTCTTCTCTCCAGCTGACACTCCTCCATTCCCAAAATAATAACTAAGGAGAATGTGAAGGGGGGGCGGTCAAAATCCTCTTGTCCTGCTATAGGCAGTCCTATTCCTGCTCCATGCCCAATTGCTTTATCTTATCTGTCAGCATTTCTCTCAGTTGTGTGCGCAGGGCTTAGGGATGTCAACCAGGCAAAGGCAGGAATGGCAAATCTCTCTTAATCCAACTCAACTGTTTGTTGTGAAACACGAACGCAGTTCTTTGTGGCTCGTGTTGATTATTTTCATGTTCAGGAATGCCAGCCTATGTCGCCAGCCCCACCACCTTCTTTCGCCAAGTTGCTTATAGCTAACATTTTTAATACAGTGAATGGCCAATGGTTTCCTTAAGTAACCGATCAAAAATCCATCTACTGGCGGACTCAAATACCTGCCGGTCAACACTTCCAAAAGCACAGAACACAAACTTGTTAATAAAGATATCAGTATGGCTTTGGCTTATCTTATAACAAACACAGTAATATTTCAAGTAAGGGATGCTCTTATAGTAAGTAACTGTTTATAAGCCGGGAACAACCTCTACACGCTTGTCTGAATCTTACATTGTTACTCGGCCCTGTCGCCAATTCAGGATGAAAGTAAAGTATAAAAGTATTTACAGTCTAGAGGTCAGCAAACTTTGAATGAGGAGGGAGCCATTTCACTCCCTCCTCTAGCGGCGACAGGTCATGGGCGGGGCTTCAGAGGCGCGCTCTGAGCCATAACAAGGCGGCTAAAGAGCCGCAAGTGGCTCTTGAACTGCACATTGCCAACCGCTGCTCTAGGGTGAGGAAAATCTCAATGTTTATTTTAAAGCCACGGTCTCCTTATAATCTATTTATAAATGTGCAGGGACCCTCCAGTGATCCTTTAGAAACCTGACACACAAAAAATTCACTACAACACAGAAAAAATCTCAAACAATGTAAGCATTTTCAGGTAATTGCTTAAAAACATATATTATTTACCATTTCAATAAAGGACCATGCAGCCCTTTTTAAAGTGTACAAATCAAGTCCCCATAGCTGACAGTAGCTTATATGTTTCAGTTTTACATTGCATCTTTATGCACTTTAATCAGTCAGGCCACATCTACATCGCAATCCATTATTTCGGATTAGTCAATAAAGCTGCTACAAATTTCACAGGCTTCACAGGCACTTTTACGACAACTGTTTTCAGGGGACAAAGCCTTTCCACATGCTGGAATTCTAAATCAGAAATTTGTCAAAAGGAATTTTAACAAAAGATACTAGTTCGAGAATAAAAAACACAAATGATCAGATTCAAAAAATTTGGGAAACTAGAAAATCACATAAATCCTCTCTATATGGAAAGCAGATGCACACTATGTGAAGCTATGTGCGAGTACATTGGCTATTGACTTCAATTAGCACATTGAGCATTCCAGCTGTCTCAGTATACCCTGGCATCCATAGTGCAAGGCATTATTAAAATATCTGAAAAATAAAAACTATAGCATTGCTACTGACTACAGAGATAGAAAAAATATATCAAATATATCAGTGGTGGTGGACCTTTTCGGCACCGAGTGCCGAAAAGGTGACATTACTCACCAGCTCCTTCCCCCTAAGTGCAGGCGCTGATGAGTGACATCATCGAGAGTGCTTCAGGGGAGGAGCATTCCCTAGCAAGCAAGGGGTCTTTCTGTGTAGGCTGTGAAAAAAATATCAGGTTGGGTCTGCGGTCTGCGCTAAAAGACCGCTCACTCGCTGGGGGAATCAGAAATACCAGCGGTGGAGACAAGAGAGCATTCCCTCTCTGGCACGCGTGCAATAGGTTCACCAACGCTGATATATAGGATCTGGGTTCAATTCCACCCTGAACTTCACCTGCATGGAGTTTGTATGTTCTCCCTTCACCTGTGTGGGTTTCCTCCCACAATCCAAAAACATACATCTGTGTGTGTATGTGAGACTGAATAGGGAAACTAGATTGTAAGCTCCACAGGGCAGGGACTGAAGTGAATGATGAAATTCTACATAATATAGAAGAGCTATATAAATGAATAACTACATACAGATACGAAATTGTTATTGTGTATACTTATCGTATCCTTTTTGGTTTGCTGAAATTTGTAGTTGAGTAAACAGCAAGAGTGACCAGTCAGTAGCGGTTTGAAAGCCAAAATGAACACACACACAAAAAGTGAAAGGAATGTGCAGGAACAGTTTAGTTGAGGGCATCCAGCGGATACTATTTAAATCATTTCCTGCTGACCATGTTTTCTTCCATGCATTATTACCTGTTACATGGTCATCAAACAAAGCACTACAATAGCAGTCACACTAGTCTGACACAAACCCACAATAGCAGTCACACTAGTCTGACAC
>WMED01021649.1:0-11860 GCA_019650415.1 Pipa parva
TGGTCTGAGGGACCGTGAACTGGCCCCCTGTGTAAAAAGTTTGGGGACCCCTGTACTACATCCTTCAAATTATACAATAAAATGTATGAAAAATATAAGCTTTGCTCTCTCCAACAAATGTACACTAACCTTACAAGTTGTTCTAACTTATAACCACTATCATGCTTGCTTTGCATACTGACTCACAGTAACGGGATCGGCCTTAAAAAAAGTTTAAAATTTAAATTCCTAAAGTGAAACTCTAGGGTCAAGTGTGCCCAGCCAAGAAAGATCTGTTATTTAAAATCAAGCTTCTTTAAGTAAAAATATGAAATTATTATGCAGTGCTTAAAAGATTTTCAGGTTTAAACCTACAGCTTACAAACCTACTTGGCTGTCTGCCCAATCCTGCTCTGAGCTGTATAGCTAGTGTCTAAACATATGCATAGCACAGAGGGGGTAGAATTGGGCAGGAAACTGGGTAGCACTATTCGTCTGAAAATGTAAAATGATTTCAGAATGTTAATAATGTGCTACTTGGTTGCCTGTGACAGCAGTGCTTGGTAGCTACATTTTTTCTCAAAATAAAAAGATTCATTGTGGGCGTATTACTTTTCTAATATGTATGTAGATAGTGAGTAGTGATACCTTCTTTACATTAGTGTGTAGTATGGCTACCTTTCCATGAAAAAATTTGATCGAAAAAATATCTCTCGGTAAGTATCGATCGAAACAAATCTCGTGATACTTACTGCGAGAAATTTTCAGGTTCTCATGGGTTTAAACTCTGAAAAGCCCATTTCGGGTTTTCCGAGTTTAATAAATTTCACCTCTTAGATCTCTTTTTTTTCAAGGTGAGGTAACTATAAAACTGAAAATATTTGAATCAGGAGTCAAAAAAGTCTGTAAATAAGAGTATAGGTGTTAAGAGTTTATTTTTATTGATCAACAAATTGCAAAGTGAATAAACAATAGGGAAATCTATATCAAATTAATATTTAGTGTGACCATTAGGTACACTAGGTACACTTGCACAAGTTTTTGAAGGAACTTTTCAGGGAGATTGTTCCGAACACAGAACTAACCACAGTTCTTCTGTATGTGCAGGTTTACTCAGATACTTCTGTCTTATGTAATCTCAGTCTTGATGATGTTGAGATCATTGATCTGTGGGTTTCATATTATCACTTCTTGGATCCCTTGCTTTTCTTTACACTAAAGATAGTTCTTATTAATGTTGGCTGTTTGTTTTATAAACATTATACACTTCTACTGTATATTTGAATGCATTTTTAATTTGCATTATTTTTCCACACCTGTCTACAACATTTGCACAGTCCTGTATATATATGTTTAAATGCGATGTTTTATGCTCAATGGATCTCAGAAATATAATATGGAAAAGGATAATTTTCGCTTCATAAGATGCACTTGACCATAAGATGCACTAAGGATTTTAAGGAGGAAAATAAGAAAAAAAATATTATGAACTAAATGGTTGGCAAAAATATTTAATAAAATATACCACCCCTCCCCTGTCTTCCCTCCCTCCACTGCCTGCCTGCCATCCCTCCCCTGCCTGCCCTCTCTCCCCTTCCTGTCTTTCTGCCCTCCCTCCCAACGCTACTAGCGCAGCTGCCAAATGCACAGCAAATAGAGCCAACAAGGAGTGCTATTGCGCTCAACCTAGTTTAGTCTGGAGAAGTACTGACAGGAGGCGACTCACTGGAATACTAGAGGAAAGTCAGTACTCTGAATTTTCTTCAGCTTCTGCAAGGTGCAGGTGGGGTAGGGGGCTGGTGTACCGGAATCCCACCTACTCCCACCCTGAAGCAGCCAAAGAAAAGGAACATTTGCACCATAAGAAACACAGCTATTTCCCTCAACATTTGGGGAAAAAAAGTGCATCTTATGGAGTGAAAAAAAACTGTATATTACCCTTGGCTTATAATCTATGTAATTGTTAATGCTATGTTAGATATAAGGAAAAATGACAGCTCTTATCAAGTGCTCAGCATTATATGCCTGCTCTATATCTATCCTAAAAACAGAAAAATCTACCATCTACAGACTATATTAGTCCAGTTTTCCTCTTCCTATTTGTAGTCTCAGTAACTAAATGCAATTAAATGATTTTCTGCAACAACTAGGATAGATTATTGACTACTCAAATCTAGCTCGATAAGTTCTCTTTTTTGGGTGTTAGCCATTATTGCAATATCCAAAAACAAAACAAAACATCTGGTTATAGATTCTGCTCATTGAAATAAAGAAATTAGATTTACTTATTGTAAATTATATAGGATTGTCATCTGGATGTAACTGCGTCCTAAATATACAGTTATCTCTTTCTGTTTCATAACCAGTCTCAGTACAATACAGATTGCTCCTAAACATGCCCCAGATGCAGTGTGACATATAAGACATGCACAACTTCAACACAATACAAACTGTCCCTCCAGTCTCCAAATTGCCCCAAAACACATACCAAATCCAGCTTTCATCTTCAACTTCAAAACCCAAAACCAATTCCTTACTAGTGCAGATTGCTCTCTAAATATCCAAATCAGTACCCACACAGTACAATTTACCATATTTTTCAGACTGTAAGATGCAGTTTTTAACTCTAATTTACAATGTGTAAATTATAGTGTTGATTGATACTATCGAGCAAAGGTGAAACCGGCACGATTTTGTCCTCGATGATGCGATAATTTCCAACAATAATTGTCAGTTTAATCGTCATCATGTGGTTGCTCTTCCGTATCAGCATTCTGCTAAACTAAGCTAAAAACTGGCTATTGCCAGGCATATATGGAGGCAACAAGAACATCCTACTAGATAAACCCCATCTAGTGGGTGTCCCTGCAACCCCCAAGGTGGCTATTTAAATCATAACCAGCAAAAATGCTGTTATAATTTAAAACCCAATTATTTCCATAGCCTACTAGCACTATGGAAGTAATTAGGTATAACTCCAGCTCAAAACCCACTTACAGTGAAAAGCATTCCATTAGCAATAACCATGCCTCAGTCTTAAACTTCTTAAGCAATACCAATTTTTTTTTTTCCATTCAGTCTTAGATCTTTGACCACTTATGATATATTTGAAATCACCATATTGGTTCTTCAATAAAGTCAAATCTTTGCAACATCATCATCATGGAAAAGAAAAATCGCATCCTTTTCTTTTATCACTTACACATAAGATTGCTATTCTATAAATTTCCACTGTTGTAGCACCACATCTCCACTTTTACATTGTTCAATCTTAACATACAAATAAATAATACTTAATGGTATTTTAATACAACCTTTGATGATAATCCTTTCTCCATTTAGTACTAGAACATTTATACTTTTCCACAAAGCTTCTTTTATTGAATTAATCACCCTCCGTGCTCTCACATCCTGTTTACTAATACCCACACCATATAAGACCATTTCATAATTCAAGGTTTCTAAACCTACTATATTCTTTAGAAACACATGCATTTTCTTCCACACACTCTTTGCATAGTTACAATTCCACATTAAATGAAACACTGATTCGTCATCTCCACAAGTCTTTCTCGGGCAAACAGATGTTCTAACTAACTTCCTTGCATATTGAAACTTCCTATCTGGCAAAATTTGATGTACAACTGCCCATGCCAAGTCTCTCTGTCTATTTGTCAAGTTCTTATTAACAACAATATTCCAAATATGAATATTTATATCTTCTTTGTATAACTCTACCATAGACACATCCTCTTTTTTTAGTCAATTTTTTTAACATCTTTTTTTAATCAGCAATTTCTTCACTTATAAAATTGACTAGACTAAATCACTTAACAATATATTCAATTGCCCAATAAAATCTAGTGGAATTAAAAATACATGGCTTCAAACAGTTTAAAACAATCCATTTATACGTAAACAGAATCCACCCTCCATTATATCTAATAAAATCAGCTCCCAAAGTTTCCTTTTCACTATTTTTTAAATCAAAAGCTAAATATTTCATAGACAAAAATCTAGCTACATTTTGGCACTCCTCTCCCTCCTTTCCCTATCTCCTTATACATTACTTCTCTTTTGAGTTTTTCCATTTTTTACCCCCACAGAAAAATAAAAATCTCTCTAGTGAACCTTCTCATATATAAATCATTGGGCAAAAATACCAAAGCAACATGCAACAACAAAAAACAAAATTTTTCCTTCTATTGTCATCCTCCTCAATTTCCAAAATGCCACTTTTTAAAAAATTTTTCTAAAAAACTAACCCAATTCTCATCTCCCTGATTAAAAATAATCCCTAAAATTTTAATATTCTTCCTAGACACTTTAACTTGCAAAAACTCATCTTCCACCCACTCCCCAAATGCACAACATTCTGATTTATTAATATGTAAATGGGACCTGAAACACAAGAAAAAAATTTTGATGCCAACATCACTCTATTAATTCCTATTGAATCCATACACAAAATACTTATATCATCCATATACGCAATTGCCTTCACCTGCCTTCCACCTCCTCCTGGAACAAACCCCCCCTTATCATCTTATCTCTCCTCATATATTGCAAAAATGGCTCCACTACACATAGGAATAGCAGCGGTGACAATGGGCTTCCTTGACGAACTCCAGACTCCACTTTATTTTCTTGAGTCTTAAAACTATTAACCAGGACACTACTTGTTGCATCTTTATATAGCACCTTAATCTTTTCAATAAAACATCTCGGCATCCCAAATGACTCTAAAACTAAAAACATAAAACAGTGATTTACGCTATCAAAAGCTTTTTCGAAGTCAAGAGAAAACACAGCAAGCATCTGACTAATTTCTATTAGAACATATAATACATTACGCAACAATATTAAAGGCAATGCCACTGCACCAGAACAAAATCACATGGAGGAGCTGGGCTTAAAATTTATTTTTAAAAATTGGGTGAAACTTATACTCCAGTGCATCTTACAGTCCGAAAAATACAGTACATTAAGATGACAGTATTAAAAGTATCTTGAGCAAAAAGTGACTATAACCTTCCCAAACTGAAATAAGCTAATTATTCAACAATGTAATTAATTTACTCTAGATTCCATATATGTTTAGGCTTAAAGTGGACCTGTCACCTCAACTCAAATACTAAATTAGGTTCTACTAATGAAATAAACATTTTTTAAATATATATGTGTTTAAATATGTACCTTTATATAACGTTCCTTACTGTAATTTTCCCTGTGAGCCTGAATATTCTTTCTTGTGTCGAGTTGGGTGGCACTAAAAGGATTACTGACATTAAAATTCCTGCAATCAGATCCTTTAAATCATGATCTAGCAGGGATCTGATTGGAGGAACTACTGTATAATGTCAATCATCATTTAGCCCTGCCCAACCCGACTCCAGAAAGAAAAGTCAGGCTGACAGGGAAAATAACAATGAAAAACACTATACAAAGGTACATGTTTTAAAATACATATATATTTAAAAAAAGTTTATTTCATTAGTGTGAACTTAATTTAGTATTCGAGTTTTGACTTGACAGGTGCACTTTAAATAACAACTTTTTATTCCATCTAATTTTATCAAAACGGAGAAGCATTATGATAGTTCTACAGTACAGTACAATATTATAAAGGTAAACCTCATATGAAACTGAATTCATTTTCCCTTTCATCACTCACATCCTTCACATTAACCATAATTACCTATATAAACAAATGTACCAATCAGTAATGTATTTTACTCTCAAATAGCTTTGTGGGATATGATTGTACTTTATAGGTTAAGGATAATAATAAAAAATAAAATGCATTACAATAAAAAAGAGACAGGTTTAAATGCACAACCAAAAAAAAAATACTGTAAAATGAATAACATAAACAGCGGATAATATCACATTTCTAGGCATGCAATTACTTCTTCAGTAAGAAACGCACAATGTAAAACACCTCACTAAACATAAAGGTCATGTTCCTAGGAGATAATATGGTTCCCTCTAGGTGGCAAATGATCAACCTCTGCTCTTTGAGAAACTGGAAAAGGTTAGGTTTTGTAAGACTCTTGGGTGCAATGGTCTTCAGGTTATGGATTATGTTTGGTATATAAAACAAATGTAAACCTAGCTGGATAATTTTACAGTGAACAAGCTGCAACATCTTATTTTTTACCTTTCTGACATGCAATTTGCTTTCATTTAATAAGATTGTACCATTGTGCTTAAGCTATATATCTGTTTATAAATGTGTCTCCCAGAGCTCCTGCACATACGCTTGCTTTATCTATGTGTGAATAAAAAATAAAATTGGCATTATTATATCTTTGTTGTGTAATAATATCGGAATATAAATAACTGTACAGTATGTGTTGAATCAATATTAATTTGGTATTGGATTGTTAAATATTAGTTATCGTTAAAATATTGTGTGCACGTGCAGGTTGAATTACAGTATAATAATGACATTTGATATGTACCCTGTGCAGATAATCAGTGTTAGCATTTTTTTTAATGTAAAACCATTCACAGCATCAATGATGCAAGGCCAATTCATAAAAGGTTTTGGAAGAGGAAAGCTGAGTTTAAATAAAATATTAGAAAATTAGCATACATTGGATTATATGTTAGCTCTGCCAAAGGTGTGCTAACACATTTGCTGTTTTGCTTATGTCAGGTTTCCCCTATACCCTGTTCACATGTCCTTGCTAGTTTGCATCTTCTTCCTATATTAATTTGCAAATCCAAGATGGTTTTCATGTTTAATATACTGCTGGTTCAAGAATATCAGATGTATTATAGGATTATTGCATTAAATTTCCCAAAGCCATTATTTCAAATTATCATTGCTATTTAATTTTCCTAGATGTGACATTAGAAGCCAAGCTGGCCCTACTATTACCTACTGATGCCCTAGTCATTTGATTGACTTTTCTTGTGCACTGACCATACTATGTTTTGAATCTTGACCTCTTTAAAGGATCTTCCTGTGCAACTGTCCTGTTATTGTTTCATGTTGGCTCTATTTTATGACATGTTTCTGCCTTAATCTGGTTTCACTTAAGCTCCCTTAGCAGGATATTTGGGAACCAAAATAAGAATCAATGTATTTTGGGAGTGGTAGGATACTCTAAAATTCAGCTGCTTTCCATATTGTTTCATCCCTAAATAGTAGGCTTTTAAAGTAAGTAGTAAGGAAATAAATATACTAACAATCCTAAGGTTGCCACAGTAAGGTTAAAATGACTTTGACATTTATTAGTCAATAAATGCTGAAAAAATTAATTAAAACAAGAGGAATATACAGTAGGCACATAGGAGCATTTTTCAAGAAAAATACCCTTAATCATAAAGGATTATGCTAGCTCTTCACAGTTCATAATATGCAATTGGAATTTGTTCCCTGATTTTAAAAAGGAGATATGTTCTTGTGATACATGAAGAATATCTTTTTGTTAGAAACCTTAGGAGAATCTCTGTCTGGAAATGAATATAACACCGTATGTTTGTATGCTGCTTCTTCTCTGTTCTATGAATTCATCAGAAGACTGGGTTGGGCTTATAGTATGGGTAATTGTAGAACCAGCTGCAAGTTCATTGGTAACATTTTTAATCAATGAAATAAATGTATATTCAAATCATCAGAAATATTTTTTTTTCTTTTTCTCCATAGAAATTAAATTGGAGATAATATTGTATATGCTTAAATGTGGTGCATACTTTTTCTGTTATGTATTTCTCAGAATATTTGTTATTATCAGTTTTCCCTCTTATCTTGGTATAATGAGGGTTAACCTCTAAGAAAATTTATGTTGTAAGATGGATGTGGTATAATTTAGTCTTTAAATTGGTGAGATGGATTTAAATCTATCTTAAAATATGTGAAATGCTTAATATTATACTTTCTATTTTTTACTGTTCCATTTTCTGGCTGATATTACGGCATGTTCTAAGACCTTAGCATAATGATTGAACTTTTATTTTATTCACTTGAATGATGGAATGTCAATGATTGACAACTGAACTCTAGTTTTTGTATCTCACCTAACCTGATCATGGTCTTTTCTGTTGCTAAAATCTCAAGGCCTCAAAAGGGAATGTATGGAGGCAGGGATTTGCTAAGTCCACATCCTGAACTAAAAGAGTTGTTGAAAATACCTTGTGCATATTTACTAAGCAAACCTAACCTATCAAAGACCCTTCACTACATCGGTAGCATTTCAGGGGTTATTGACAATAGTCTGAATAGTCTTAATTTGTGTCTATTTACCACTTCCCAATTTTTTGCTTTTTGAGCAAACTCTGTGATGTGGTCAATATGTGATCAATCTGAACGCATCCAGTGGCAGCAGACTTACTCAGCTCTTTGCATTACTTTGTGTGTGTTCATGCACAGATAATTTTCCTATTGACCAAGAAGCAGAGTCTGTCGAAGTGGTGAATAAGGACATTTGTACTACACCAAATTCATCTGTTTGACTTTGCCAGATATGACTGCTGAATTAAGGTGTTGATGCATAAGGCGACTATTCATTCAAAAGGGACAATAGAGATTTTAACCAAGTGACAACACAACTCAAGGACAAGGTGGCATAGAAATAGATGTAATATTTGCATCACTTCACATCCTGTTACTATTCGACTCACTACGCTGTACTACGCATCTACCAGTGTCCAATACTGTTCACTTTTTCACCAAGCCTATTTGCCGCTTAGTCAATAAAGAGAAGCAAATTCACAACTTTTGGGGGTAGCGTCACAAACTGATACAAAGTGAACTTGACAGACATATTTGCACTTTAGCCAATAATCCCTATAGTCTAAACTTCAGATGCTACAGATTTAAAAAGTCACCCAAAGACTAGTATGTCCAATCTGCACTCCAAGGGCGAAATTTAATAGAATCAAAAATATCAATATTGTGATATCGACCAATTTTTTTACTGATATCGCGATATTGCTGATATTGCAATTTGCAGATATCGCGATAACGGCAAAATTGATGTCACGATATCAAATTTTCAGTGATATTATGGATTTTTCCATAGAAATGACAGATTTGGATATCACAATATTGCTGGTATTGTGATATCAGCAAAAAATGGCCAATATCGCGATATCTGCAGTATCGGTATCATGATATCATAAAAATCGACAATAACGTGACAAAAATATTGCGATATTGGTAAAAATCTGCCCAACATTGGCAATATCGACATTGCGATATTGGCAAAAATGGCCAATATCACGATACCGGTTAAAAAACAACCAATATTGGGATATCAATATTTTCAATTTTATTGAATTTTGTCCCAATAGTTAGTTTCATTCTGCAGTTATCATAATTGTCAGTTCATATCTGCCATAAAATTAGTTTTACAAGATTCAAAGAACTCAAGCTTATACAATTCTGTTGAAGAAGATCCATGTATTATTTGCAGCAAATTCACAACATACATCATGCTTTAGGAAATTCATAATTGTATCTGACAAAAGAAATGTTGAATACAACATTTCTCCATATGATTATTTTTTGAAATGTATCTTTAGACTGCAGTGAAATTTATTCAACTGATTACTTTAGTAATAATATTTCCAAAAGAATTATCTTATCTCCCCTCCAATTGAGTTAACACATTAAGGAAAACACAAACCAATAGCGAAAGTCCAACATCAGTAAATGGAGTCCAATACCCCTTTGAAATTGCACGTAAAGAATCCAGTGCTAGTTACTTTGTGCATTTTCTATTAAATGTAAATTTGTATTGAGATTATTGGAGTGAAGACTCTTTTTACTATTTTAAATATTGTTTTTTGTTGAGCACCCAGATAATGGAAGTTACCGCCATGTTTGTTTTTAAACTTTGATTTTATTACCCATGGGGTTCCAATAAAGAGAAAGATTTTTTATCCACACGGAGTGCTGGATTGCATTGTTTCTATTGTTTCACCCAGATAATGCAAGCCTAGTAATATTTTCCATATCTAAAGAAGATAACATGTGTGGTTTAAACAGGCAAGGGGAGAAGTGGTTGATGGGGTGTATGTGCCACTAAAATGTATTTTTTATTGCAGTGGCATAAATCTCGCTATATTGTTGCTTTGCACTATTACATTGCTGAGCTGTTTTTACGAGGATTTTGGGATCGGGATTTTGGAATGACTGAAGAGCATGGGAGGGAAGGTCACTCCCATACTCCATGCCGGGTTTTCCTCTGGGTGTAACAGAGAAACAGGTGTGCTTTATTAGTGGAAAAAGAAAGCAAAGGCCTGTGGGCTGAGATGTGTGTTTTAAGCTGGAAACAGATGTCTACTGTGTATCTGTGAGCCTGCTGTTTGGGTGAGATCTCGATCTTCTCACTTATTTTATTCTCTCTTATAATTCCTGTTTACCCACCTCTCTCCTTAAAAGATATCACAACTCTCTCTAACATCTGAATCCAGGATAACTCTACAAAAATTATAATATATTTAGAATGTTGTTAACAGTGTTTCATTTCCACCATGCATTTCCCAGTATTTTGACCCTCATTTATTTCTCTGAAATATTCAGTTATAGGTATTGCGTATTGTAATTTCATTATTCTTTTTTTTTTTCAATAATTCTTACAAGTTAATCTTTTTGATGGAAAAGAATGGAAAATTTCCAAGTTAGAAATTACAAATGATAATATTACTGTATATAGATTCTATCTCACCTAATCTCATCTTATTAAAATGTATTCCAGTGACCCTTTTACTTGTTTTATGTGTGCCATTCATTTTGACCACTTAAGGAGTTTTAAGCTGTTTACAGCAGACCTAGGCATTGTACAGCCCATGGGCCACATCCGGTCCTCCAACCATCTCCCACTGGGCCATGCAAGCATGCAAAAATGTGGGGCGTGGCTAACCACTATAGAAGTGGGCAAGCTGGGCACACCACTTGGGTCCTCTAAAACCACCCAAACCTTTTACGCGGCCCCATGAAAAACTAATTGTCCACCCCTGGTTTACAGGATAGCAGTTTTTGGACACTGGAATTGTCCCTGCTTGGTAAAATGAAGAACGTCTACATTCTCTTCAGTGTAATGAATAACAACAATGCATAAGTTTCAAAATTAATTATTTTACACAGGAAGTTTAGTATACATTCATAATTTTGTTTTTCATCTGCTCCATATATCTTTTTGTGGAATTATTATTATTATTGTATTTTAAGCTGATTTTTAATGGCATACAACACTTTCCTTGTATACTATAGATACTTTAACAGTTCAGTATGAATGGTTGCTCAAATCCTGAATAAATTGAAAAACATACCGGGTTTGCAAGTGTGTGGGCGGGTGCTCAGGAGCAGGATGGTCCCAAATCCAATAGTTGTATGCACAAAACGAAGAATTTCCGGCACTCCAAGTAAATAAAATCAATAATTTTATTATCGCATTTAAAAGCCCATGTGGGAGTCACAAAATAAAAAGTAGGTGGCACCTCCGCGTTTCAAGCCGTAGCTCTTAATCATGGTGTGCAACATAAATGAAATGGAAGTGTTATATAGGGGAAAAACAGGGTAGTGGCGGAACCTGCTTACATGATAATAGTAGGTGAATAAGTGGATGAACATGTGATCAAAAAGTTGAAATACAGTATAAAATACAGAAGTACAGTATAAAACTGTTACTTACTGTTAATGCAGACCATGTAATATGATGTCGCAGTATGCAGCGATATCGCGGTATGCAGCGGTAGTATCAATCCGGCAGATAAAGTGGGCAGTTAACTGGGAATATGAATATGTAAATGCCGGAATTTCAAGTAACTTTATTGACTGCTAGACAAAAGCGTCAAATAATGACACAGTGAATAACAGGTATCAAAGTAATAAATATGGTGGATTAAAGTAAAGACTGATGTGAAG